>JAXCGZ010013283.1:67500-70000 GCA_037179515.1 Halocaridina rubra | reverse complement strand
TCCAGAAAGCATTTGACACTGTCCCATATGGGAGACTTATTAAGAAGCTACAAACAATAGCAAGAATAGGTGGAAATGTCATGGAATGGATAAAAACTTACTTAGAAGGAATGGAACAGAGGGTTAGAGTAAGACACTCAGTGTCTGAATGGAGAAGAGTTAGTAGTGGAGTACCACAGGATTCAGTTTTAGGACCACTTTTGTTCCTTGTACATGTAAATGACCTACCAGAGTGTGTAAATTAATTCATGAATATGCTTGCATATGATGCAAAAAATGTGCAAAAAGTAAAAAACGAGAACAATGGTAGAGAACTTCAGGAAGATCTAAATAGTCTGCATGAGTGGTCAGAAAAGAGGCTAATGAAATTCAGTACTTCAAAATGTAAAGTAATTAGAATGAATACAAGTACAAGAAGTCCCAAGCTTGACTACTCGGTGGCAGGAGTAGAACTTCAAGAGACATAGAATGAGAGAGATCTAGGAATAAATATTCTGGCCGATTTGTCTTCAGAAATATATATAAATGGCATAGGAAGGGCAACATATGCTTTCTTAGCAAATGGAAGGGTAGCCTTCAGGCACATGGACAAGGAAATGTTCAGAAATACTAATGTAACCTATGTGAGCGCTAAAGCTTGAATATGCATCCCCCTTTTGGAATCCGCACTTGTAAAAGCACTTAGTTAAGCTAGAAAAAGTTCAAAGACATGCCACGAAACCGGTGCCAGAAATATGCAATCTCACTTATGATGAGAGGTTGAAGGAATTAGCCTTACCATCACTCGAAGATAGAAGAATGGGGGGGATATGGTGACGGTTTTTAAATTCCTTCATAATTATGACAGAGTGAATAGGCATCGATATTTTGATATGGCTGGCACTAGAACTAGAGGTCATAGTTTGAACCTTCGTAAGAAACGTCTTTACGGGATGTAAGGAAATACTTTTTTAGTGTGTAACAGTAGCTGATAAGTGGAATTCGCTGAGCGAGGAGATAGTTAATGGTAACTAAGTCCGTAGTTTTAAGGACAAGTATGATAAGTATCACCAAGTACAAAATGGAACCGACCAGGAGACGGGAAGATACGAGGATGTGGCTCTTTTCCGTAAGCACAATTAGGTAATTGCATACATTCATACATACATAATTGCATCCATGCTCATATACTTACTGATATGCACACCTACATGCATGCGTGCTTACATATATACATAGACACATACATATATTCATGAATACACAATAACGAATAGTATCCGCATACCTACATACAAACACGCTTACGGTTTGTCCATGGTTGGTTGTCTGCATAAAATCGTACATTTTGTAGTTGGTCGTTTGTTCCGGTCACCTTTAAGTAAGTCTTTCATGACTGATTAAATTTGCAATACTGCTTTGGAGACCTATTCCGCGAATCTTAGTGGCTGCCGGATATTTCCTCAAATCTTACTGGTTGCATTTTTTTTTTTTTGTCCACGCAGTGTGATTGGTTAATTTAAATTTTGTTTTTCGAGTATCTATTTAAAAAAAAAATGTCATGATTTCATATAAGTTTAATTATATTTTTACTTATATTTTTATCGAATCCCAGAGCCTCCGGACAAGCGTATGAATCGCCTGCCGAGTATTGATGTCTTTGATTTCCCAAATATTGAACTCATTTCTGTACATGTAATCATTGTCTTTCGAGTTGGCAGGGGTTATATGACACCATACACCACTGTTGTCCATTCCACTTTCTCGATATATCGGCTACGTAAAAAAACATCGTTCTTTAGCAGCTAAATAAGTATGGCTCGACGATCAACCTCATAAGAGGCATCTGATGTAATTTTAGGTGCTTATTCTGGGAATGAGGCAGGTGGCCAGTATGGAAATAAGGTTAAGCGCAGGCATATATAGTTACTGACTTATTTAAGCTTGGTAAGATTTGGTAAGGTAAAGTTAATCTAACCTAACCGAACATTAAATTTAGAACTCAGTTGCTACATCTAGGATTAAGGTAGATCAGGTGCTTGTTCTGAGATTGATCTTTGGACTGACCACAGTCTTAAGGCCATCAACTCATTGCTTGGTATTAGGTTTGTCTCTTTTGGCTGTTATTAGGATAATTTTAGGATCAATCCCAGGATATTCTCCTGATGGCTCTCAATCCCCGGAGAGACACCTGCTCCAGTATTTATTTGGGCTAGGTTAGGTTAACGTTACCCGACCTCACCTAAGTTCAGATATTTGAGTCTTTATAAACTCCTGCGTTCACTCTCAATCCTAAATTAGGCGCCTAAAATTATATTAAGGGCTTGTCCTGGAATTAATCCCAATTTTACCCCCATCTAAGCCAGAACTCTTGAGGATACTATTTTTTGCTACTATTTTTCTTTATCAGCAGTTATCCCATACGGTTGCTGTTTCTCACTTACCTCTTGGAAATAGTGTTGGATCTGGCTGCTGAGTATTACAGCTCGATATCCTTCCTTGCAATAATCCTCTCTATTTC
>JAXCGZ010013283.1:45000-62500 GCA_037179515.1 Halocaridina rubra | reverse complement strand
GCACTTTCTGGGGCAGCACATGGTGCTGCACTGTCTGGAGCAGCACATGGTGCTGCCCTCTCTGGGGCAGCACATGGTGCTGCACTCTCTGGGGCGGCTCATGGTGCTGCACTGAGTGGAGCAGCACATGGTGCAACATTGTCTGGGGCAGCACATGGTTCTGCACTGACGGGAGCAGCACAAGGCACTGCACTGTCTGGAGCCGCACATGGTATTGCACTAGGTGGTGCAGCACATGGTGCTGCACTGTCTGGAGCAGTGCATGGTGCTGCATTGACTGGTGCAGCACAAGGTGCTGCATTAACTGGTGCAGCACATGGTGCTGCACTGTCTGGAGCATCACATGCTGCTGCACTGTCTGGAGCAGCACATGGTGCTGCACAGTCTGGAGCAGCACATGGTGCTGCACTAGGTGGTGCAGTGCATGTTGCTGCACTAGGTGGTGCAGCACATGGTGCAGCACTGTCTGGAGCAGCACATGGTGCTGCATTAGGTGGTGCAGTGCATGGTGCTGCACTAGGTGGTGCAGCACATGGTGCAGCACTGTCTGGAGCAGCACATGGTGCTGCACTAGGTGGTGCACTGTCGGGAGCTGCACATGGTGTTGCATTATCTGGAGCAGCACATGGTGCAGCACTGTCTGGAGCAGCACATGGTACAGCATTGTCTGGAGCGGCACATGGAGCTGCACTATCTGGATTTAGGATCGCAGATTCAGCACATTTCATAAAGGCTCGAGAGCACCTTCTTCAAAGACTAAAGCTTTTCAAGTATGTATTCACTGACTAAGGTCATACAACATTCTGTATGAATGGCAATACCTGAGAATGACTTTAGCAGGGTATGACTGCTGGTTGTTTATGGCAGCAATACTAGTAATCCCTGGTCTTGAGCTTTTAGAGTACTACAGTATCAGTATGCACTTGCTATCTCTCATGGGGTATTAGTAGTATTATTCTTACGGTTTGATAAAATTAATACATGTAAACGTCTGTATTCAGTCTTTCTATACCGTAAGCATAACCACTCACTCATATATGCATATGTAAGAATTTTTATATTGTTTGTTGAAACAGGGCCTTTGAAGGTTTCACTCTGATATAACTTATTTCGGTAAATGGTCATAAGTAATAGTTGATTGTAAATTAATTACTTGTAAGATTCTTGTAAATTAGGTGCTTGTCATACATTAACATTATATCAGTTTTTTTTATCTAGATGAATATGCTAACTTTTTTATTAAAATTACAGAACGTTAAAGACAAGAAGTTGATTTGCAGCTAAATTAAGCACAAAGAAATTATTTAAATTTTCTTCTCTGGAATAGCTCTTACACTGAAAAAATATAGCTAAGGAGGTCTGATGAATAAATATAGCTTGTTAAAAACTTGATTGCATTATGGACTTTGTGACTGCTTTTTGCTCTGTCACCTCTTTGGCATTGATTCCATATATCTGAGAGACTTACACAAGCTACACTATTCCCAGCCCTTCGACACAAAAATCACGATGAATAAATCTGAAATTTGTTGATGATATATGAGATATTTGTACTAAATTTTCATATGCCATTAATTACACAAAGACACTTGTTTGCTCACCCAAGTATCCATTTACTTGCTTGCATTGGCTGATAAACATGTACATCATTCAACAGACCCTACTTCAAGATTGCTGGAGGTTCTGGCTATACGATGCCAACAAGCATACCCCGCATTCCTGTTGGAGTGGAACTTACACATGTAGAAGTAGAAGCTTTACCTACAATTGCAATTCAGGTTAGTATTACAATAAAAGTCTATTGGAACCAAAGACCTTTATTCAATCCCTCGTCTTCCCTCAGTGTCTGAATGACGGATGAAAAGGACAGTAATCTTCACATATTCTATTCACATCCGTCATTCAAGTTTGTCAGAAGAAGGCAAAACGAGGATTCAAGGTGAAGTCTTGGTGTAAACTGGATCCTTTTGCTTCATATTGTTGTGTATGAAGCTGTATTTTATATTAAGCTTGTTTATCAATACCCAGTTTAATTATATATATATATATATATATATATATATATATATATATATATATATATATATATATATATATATATATATATATATATATATATATGAGTAAGCACAAACTGTTAGCATACAGCACTAAATGGTAATGAAGCCCATCAGTGAAACAAGACAGAAAAAAATACACTATATTTCGGATCCCAAATGAGAAGGGGTCCAGTTAGGACCCGAAATATAGCATTATTTTTTGTATGTATTGTTTCACTGATGGGCTTCCTTACCATATATATATATATATATATATATATATATATATATATATATATATATATATATATATATATATATATATATATATTGCTCTTTATATCAAGTTCATTACTTGTACTAGATTGTTTAACCTCAAGTTCAACAGTAATAACAGTTCCAAAACCTTCAATATGATCATGTGATGCGATAGTAATTATTAGAAAATAGTCTAAGCATATGAACTGAAAGTCACATCACAATTCTGAATTATTTTGGAAGCTTATCTTTAATTTGTATAGATATGTGAGGTTCTATTCAAATCCCTTACATATTTTAAAAAAACTTACCGACTTTAATGGAATCCTTGTGTTATTTGGAAGATATTGTGAATAGACTAATTTTTTTTTCATTTTGATAGAGTCCTGTAACACTATCAACTCCGCCAGTCAGTATACCTGGCCTAAAGGGCGTCCTAAAACCACCTCTGGACTCAGAGTATGTAGAGTACATACTTGCTTTGCCAGATGAGATCTTCCAAAATGTAGCTTTAATGTAAGTATGTTGTTAATGTTCGCTTTTGTAGTCTTTCAATAGATTTACGCCACAATGTTATATTTTCTTGACTTTCTAGCCCTTCAGTATCATTTACTTCAAAGACTGCATTGCTTATTCTTTCTTTAGCCCTTGGGGACATATTATCAGAAAATGTTACATTGTATAAGGTTTCTCTATCCTTCAAAAATATATTCTTCAAAGCTCTTGATGACATAAACCTTCTGTTCCATAAAGAAGAATTACTACCAAATACTGTACCACAAGGCATAGACTCCCTAGGATTTTTTTTTTTATAGAAACGTTTACTATTAATTATTGCATTGTCTAACTTACTGTGCCCTTTTAGAAACATTTGCTTGCAGAGGCTGTATAATTTTTCTCTACTTGTGGAAGCCTTCGCCTCAAAGCCCTCCATTGAGTAATCTATTTTTTTCCTTCAAAATTAGTAGCCTTAAAAATTGCATTGCATAGTACTACAGAAACGATTAGATTAAACACGTCATTAGATAAACTTTCTGTAATTCTTCAGAATGATATCTGAAAGCATGACTCAGAATAGACTCTGTAGTATTCTGGAAACGTTTACTACATCATATAAATTTTTAGTAATCCAGACCCCTTTACCTCACATTGCAATGCATAAACTATTTGTAGTTCCTCAGAAAGTTTTGCTTGAACACAGTTTATTACTTATATATTCTCTATAGTCATTCGGAATTGTAATATCAGAGACTGCAAGATATAAATTATCTAGTCATTCAGAGGTCATTACTTAAAACTTCGCTCTGCATAAACTAAAATGATCATCGAATTTTGAGTGATTATAAAATGAGTTCCTTTTATTTCAGGTCGAAAAGAGAATTTTTGCTGACACTCTTCCCAACTCTGTTCAGGGATTCTGTACGCGATTTAACGTTTGAGAAAATAGTTGAAGAACCATCTTTATCCTATGGTGCTCCTATTTATCCTCCTTTAGCATCCCCACCTCCTGTTACTCCTGCAGATTCATATGGAGCTCCTCCTCCTCTTGATTCCTATGGAGCCCCTCCTGAAGATTCTTATGGAGCTCCACCAACTTTTTCGGTTCATCCCATAGCTCTACCATATCCCAGTACCCCACATATTCAGGTAACCACTCACCATCCTATCATCACAACAATCTCAGATAGTTATGAAGCTCCAAAAGCTCCCTCACATTCCTATGGGCCACCCAGTCCACCTATCATCACCACTCCTGCTCCACCTTTCATCACCACACTTCCCCCATTTATCATCACCTCGCCTGCAGCGCCAGGAGAACATTATGGACCTCCAGATCCACCCTCTGAAGGGTATGGTGCACCTCAACCACCAAAAGCTCCTTCGCCAGTCTATGGTGTTCCCCCTAAGGCACATCATTGCCATCATGATGGAAATTATCATCATGATTCGACCTCTGCCCAAAAGGTGATATATGTACATACTATTTAATACTTATTATTCATGTTAATTATTGCTCTTTAGAAATGTCTTTTTATTTCAGTATTATATTGCAGTTTATGCGAGGAATGTTTTGAACAGAAAAATCATGGGTTTCAGGAATATGGAATGCATAGAGAATTTTTTGTTTTTTTTTTTCTTTTAGCTATTGGGGTCATATTTTTAATTTAACCAATTACTAATAGTGCCTATTATTTTTCTAGATTCATGTTTCTTGCTTGCTCTTTGTAAATAAGTATAAATTTAAAAAAACTGTATATACCACAGTCTGACAGGTTTTTTTCCACTTTATGAATAATAAATAGTGTCACTTATACATACAACACAAATACTTGGGAAATTCAGCTTTTAGAATTGTCATTTTTTTTCAACTTCTTTAATGATTATTTCTTTGTATTTATATTCAAGTTGTTTACTTTTTTTCTCTTTTAGCCTGTCCTGTAATACATATGAAGAACTTCAGATACATGGCACACATAAATGATACATACAGACAGTAATTAGTAAAGAGTAACTGCACACTCACATGCACATTTCTATGCTCTTAATATTTTTATGTATATTTAAGATGAGCACTACTTATATATAGCAAATAGAGAATCTTACATGTAAATGATATTAGTGTATATAAGAGATATCAATGTTAGGTAAAGTTATTTCTACAGCATTTATATGCCAAAACATCTACATTTATCGTATCAAATTATTTTGAACTTTTTTATGATTGTGACACCGGGATGGGCAAAGAAAATGGCCCTCATCTGGTTCTCATTGGTCATTAGATATGTTTTTTTTTTGGACCATATATTACAGTAGTCAATTACAAAACAAATTTTTTCAGAGACTGTATATGCACCATGATTAATTTAATACTTGTTAGTAAGCTTTGTGTACATAGCATTATTATTTGTACTTTTAATGTTGCTTTGCTGAAGGTTCTTGCCTCTTCAACAAACACACACACTCATACAGTATAAACACTAACGCATGATCTTCCTCCTATGACTACTGCGTACATTGTACACACGCACACGCATGAATCTCTTTATATGAACACAGCACATATATGACTTTCAACAAATAGCCACCACTGCTTCTAATTCTTCCAAATCCCTGAATGCTTCCTACTGCACATCGAGCCCCCATCTGATACCTGTCTGCTGTTTGTGCATAGAGGCCTAACTCCACAAAATACGAGGCACAGAAGAGCCTTGTGGTACCTATGCTACCTACAGGCAAGTGTAGCATCGTTGAGCCAAGGTAATTTAGTTTTGACAAATATTTTCAGTAAGTAATTTGAAAAATTTGCTTCTTGTGTAACAACTGGTCCAGATATGTTATATTCAAAATCTTTATGGCATTGTTCAAGGTTATCTTGATATTTTGCCTGTGTGAAGCACCTTGGCTACTATATGCCAAACTTTGAAATCAAATGCCATTGATTTTGGGGGTTGTTAGTGGAAGGAAATCTTCCTGCCACATGTGTATAAATATTTGCATACAAAGAGACACAAGATTGCAACATAATTTTAGTTGTTTATTTGTGCATATTTGGATAACAGTAACATATTCCAAGCTGCATTGCAAAAAGTAGATATACTACATGAAATGTATTTTGTTTGAAAGTGTATGCATTAGGTGATATGTTTTTCTAGCATGATTGTTCATTGGATGTAAGCCATACAGATAAACCATTTCAAGTATGTAGGAAACTCAACACTTGCATAGTGATCTTTTATACATAGTGCCAATTAACTTTTGTCTTATGCGTACTCTCGTGCTCTCTTGATAAAGAGGCCAGTGTTTTTTCTGCGATAGTATTGATAGAGCAAATTCATCCCCATCTTTGTAAATACTTTCGCGCTTTCTTGACAATAAAGTCGGTCTTTTCTCTCTGGTAATTTTGACAGTGCAGCTTCCTCCACATCTTTGTTATGTTATCATTATCAGCTCTCTCTTGAACATATTCTCATGCTTCCTGGATGTAAAGCATGTTTTTACCCTTTGCCTTTTTGATTGAAATAATATCATCATCCTCCCTCTCTGCTGTCATATTCTATATTATCTTTATTTTGTTCATATTCTGATTCTTCCAGGATTCCCCTTTGTCTCTCCACTCTCAAAGTCTTGAAATAACAGATTCATCCCCCATAGTACCCATTGCATCCTGGGTACTATGGCCTGCATTCAGTCTTCTTTGTCTAAAATGGTAGTTTGTGCCCCCATTTTTGCCTTTGTTTCCTTCTCATCTGTATATTGTTCATTGCTAATGGTCTCTGTCTCATCTCTACATTGGATGTAAATGTAAAGTACTTCTATATCTTTTAGGTAATAAGGTCTCTCTTCCTCATTTCTTTTGTCATGATGTGAGATTCATTCATCTTTCCTTTTATCTTCTCTCTAAGTCGGTTTACATATGATAAACAGCTCTTCATCCTTCTGAAAAAGCTCTTCGCTTACAGAAATCAATTATATCCATATTTCATCTCCTCAATCTAAGTACTTCCTTTCATTCATATGATTATACTTTAAAAATATAATCTAAGCAGCTCTTACGGCATTTCTCTTATAAACCTAATGTCTAAATTTCATTCTTCTACAGAGTACTAGCACTATAGTTCATTCATTAGCTTATGCCAGTTTTGACAATGATCTCTAGTAGTCTCTTACCATATGCCATGAAGTTTATTTTTTATGATTTCCTGTTTAAATCACTCTTTATACATTTCACTATCCTTATTACATATTTTTCTTTCCTTGCTGTAACTTTGTCTTTCAGTTACGATAATCAAATTTCTCGTCTCGCTCAATCTTTCAACCCTAACAAGATCCTTCAGTGCATGATTCCTCGTGTCCATTTAGCAGCTCCATTTCATCTTCACACATCAGCCACTTAACATTTTACTAATTCCTATTTTTATTTACTTAATAACATGATGTTCAATTATCTTTTGTGGATAAAGTGTGTGATATCTGTATATTATAGCTCAATAAACCATATAAGATGTGTATATTTTCTCAAAGAATAATTAAAGATTTATATTATTTACGGTAAACACATTCTCTTAGCTTCAGCAATATGAAATCTCAATAATAAGTTTCTGGTGCAATTCATCGCAGCATACGATGGAGTTAGCCATTTGTACATTTTCATTCTTCGAACAATAGTTATGCTTAGTTGCATGGTATATTTTTTCTTTGTTTTTGAGTTTTATTTTGTTTCAGATTTACTGCAATGTATATTTATTTTTCAGGCACACGATAGCTTCCATGATGTAACACATAAACCTCTATTCACACTCAAGCCTAGTAGTATCTTCAGTTCAACCTCAGGACATCAGACATTCTTCACCAGCACACCTATTACTCCCATCGCAACTTCAAGCTCTTACGCAGATTTAGATGGCTTAGGAGAAGAAAACACCCATTTTGGAAAGTATCACATCCTAAAAGGTGGCAAAATTGTCCCTGACATTACCAATACCGTCGTTCATACAGGTACTACAAAGAGTCTCAGTCAGTTTCAGGCTTATAAAAACCACCATTTGACGACTCCTCATTTTAAACCCAGTCCCATCGATGCATCGCCCCATGCCACAAACATACCCATTGAGATTAAAATCCATGAAGCTGATTTTGGACCTGGACCCATACATGTGACCATATCTGAACCAAGTAATGGGAAAGGACCCATTTATGTGACGACGTCTCAACCACATTTTGACAGACATAATACATCAGTATCTGCCACTCTGACGATGCCATTCCCATCCGTGGGATCAAATTTCAATGTTGTGACACTGAGACCTCCTCGAGGAGGATCCAGTAATATCAGGAACACAACAAAGAAATCTCCCGTTGGTTTTCATTTCCCAACTTCCAGCCCTTTCAAATTCCCACCAAGTAAGTTTGCTGCCTAATCATTCATAAGTCATTAAATCATGCTTTGCTTGTTAGGCTGTTGACGATAACTCACGCATTTTATCAACATTTGTGGGCATCACACAAGAAGGTCCTGCTTAGATTAGCAACACTTCCCTTAGGGAATGGAGTTAGTGTGAACTTGAGAACGGATGACGTGGTAAATGTAGAGCTATAAAGAAGTGGATATTGATTATATTTTGACAGTACAATTTGACTGCCACTATAACTGCGTAAAATTATCATGAATCTTTTATGATATTGTTAATCTATCAGAAGTTTTTGTGTCAGTATTCAAGTATTTATAGCTGCGCTGTTGAAAGTCTTTGTTTATTCTTAGAACATATCTTAAATAGCTGTAATTTCTAAAAGCAGCAAGGACGAGGTGTTATTTTCTCATATCAGAGTATAATACAGTAATGTTGTTGTCAGACGTTTTACATGTCCCTATTAACCCACATTTGAATGGAGCTGGATACAGGCAGGATGGAGCTTGCAATTTAAATGCATCTGGGAATTCGCGAGTTGAGTGCTTTGATCACCGCGCTACCAAGGTCTTAAGACAGAAATGATGTATATCATCTGCAGTTCTTGCTGGTTCCAAGGGAAGATTAACGAGACTGTATCTAACAATCAGATAAAGAAACTTGATAAATATTGTTCAAATACCCAATAAAAACTGCACTTTTATTTGTTGACTCGTATTTGGTAATTTCTTAGTCATTTACTAATTGGCTGTTCTTATAGAGCCAGATAACATAGAATCCTGCAAGATATTATCCTCATGATGTCGTTTACCGTTTTATGTGTCGTTAATAATTCCCATTCGAATAGGGGTGAACACAGAAAGGTTAGAACTGGGAAATTCAAGATGGACGCCCCTCCTAACTCTCCTCAGTGCCCTCATAATACCTTATGCTATATGAGAATATTAGCTGTATCGTTACATGCTCCAAGTCTCAGATAAATCTGAAATATTTTATCCTGGCTTTATATTCTTATTTAATAGAGTGATGTCATTTACGTATTCTCTGTCATTATAACTTAATGATTACTTTGCAGAGCATAAGGAAGCTTTTATGAGTCATTTCCCACCTATCCAATATTCAGCCTGTTTATTTGTAAATATCATATGTCGTTAATTTAAAATGCTTGGTGATGTCTTCAAACGCATTTTTACTCTTTTGTTTTTTATCTTTTTCCTTTTCAAAACCAAAATGTATCTCCTACTTGAGCCATCTGGATTATAGTCTTTGACTTTTACCAGCTGAGCTTGTTGCTTGGCTAATAATAATAATAATAATAATAATAATAATAATAATAATAATAATAATAATAATAATAATAATAATAATAATAATAATAATAATAATAATAATAATAATAATAATAATAATAATAATAATAATAATAATAATAATAAAAATAGTGGTAGTAGTAGTGGTGGTAGTTGTTGTAATATTTGTTGAGTTTGTTGAGTTGTCATATGAAATATCAGTGGCACTGCAAGAACAGTTTTTTCCTGTACAAGCAGGGTGGTCACAGCTGAACTAAAGAAAGGCAATATAGTTTCATCAGACCCTTTTCATCCGCACCCCTTTGATCAACTGTATTGTGACAAGGAAAACTTAATTCAGGGAGGAATTTATTGTCAACCCTTTGGTTTCCCATCCATTTTAAGCGTCACCTACACAATCACATTTTTTAACATAATTACTTGCATATTTTTATTGTCTTTAATGTAACCACTTATAATAAATATATGAATTACAGTGTGTATAATACAAGTATATATCATAATGCAAATAGACATCGTAGGGGACTGCGGTAGTGCATTGGTAAGAGCCCTCGACTCAGGGAGTAACAGACTCCTCGGTTGATCCCACTTCTGGGAAATAGAAGGGGCATACGGCCTTAGCTCTCCAGCTCCAAACTGTCTGTGCCCGTCCTCATAATGGGGATTAAGAGCGACAGATAAAATTGCAAGCAACAACATAATCCAAGTAGACATCATTGTGCAAATTAAAGACTTCTTATAATTTTCATGTGTATATAAAATTCAACTTAAGTAGAAAATTTTGCTTTTCACTAAAGATTCTACATAAAATGTTTGCTTAGAATATACTTAATCTTGTGAGAATAGAGATTTTGATGCAAAATCAGTACTTTTTTAATATTTAGAACTTTTCAATTAAAATTTGCTGATTAGTAAAGAATGACAAAAGTTTTTAACTTAACTGTAAATAATGAGATGTTTTAGATATAGCTAATGATGGTTTTATATTATGAATGTTTTTCTTTTACAGTTAAACCGGCAGTTGTTTCTTCAACTCATAATCCGACACCCACTGTCATTTTGGGTGTAGGACTCCGTCCACATGGAAGTGAACAAGAGTTCTTTTCACCAGTGACTTCAACCATCTCCCCACCATTTACTTCTATCGCCACACTATTCCCCAAGACTACAGTTATTCCTACAACAGCTAGGCCTTCACCGTTAACGTCCATAAGCTCCTTAATCCCTACCACAACAGTTATTCCCAAAACAACTCTATATCCATTAACGTCTATATTCTCCACTACAACGGCCAGACCAATTACCAGCTCTTCTTCTGTAGCCGTTGTAACTCCTGCAATTCTTACCAATAGCTACACACACACTGTACCTTCTACAACCGTTGCCCCACATACATCTTCTTCTTACATTCCACCTTTATCAACAACTTCTTCTGTAGCCGCAACCACCTCAAGACCATTTTCCACCACATCTCTCAAACCTAATTTCCTCACAACAATCAAGGACATAGTTACTTCACTCCGCCCTAGTTTAACCACAACAAGACCACCATTTATAATCACCCCACAACCTGTTTATACTACACCAAAACCAGACCTACGGCCTACATTTTCTTCCACTATCAATCCTCTTTTCACAACCACCATAAGGTCCTTCCCTACAACAGTTGCTCCTTCTACATCTTATTCAATTCCTGGGGGATCTTTCCCTTCTACTGGGGGCTTCCCTCCTATATTAGGCAATTTTCCCATAACATCAGATTCTTTCCCTACTTCCATAGGATCATTTCCTACTACATTAGGTTCATTCCCTACAACTTTCCCGTCAACCACTTCTTCAACTAACAATCCATTTATCCCAGTGACCACATCCTCGCCCATTCAGCCAGAAACATCACCAGTATTTGTGATTCAGGAAACACCTGCCACACCAACATCTAGTACTGTCTTTACTCTTTCTCCAAGTGTCATCAATAATGGGCAGTTCTTGCCAACTAGGTTAGTGCTCTTGCTTAACTGTATTAATGTTTGACAGCGTATTAGTCTCAACTGACATTTTACCTACCTAGTACATAGCTACAGTAGTTAGAGCACTCGACTCAGGAAGTGATATAACCATGTTCAATTTCACCACTGGGCATAAGGGAGGCATCATTAATTTCCCAGTTCCAACCTGTCTGTGGCCACCCCCATTCGCTTGGGGACTATTAATGAAAAAAAAAATCTACCTTGATCAGCATAGTGGTAACAACCAATAAAATACTGTTTGATTGGAAGAATAAAAATTCATTTCAATTCAATATTAGTAAATATTTTTTTCACAATTATCGTTATACGTATCGCATACAGTGAACAAGTTCAGACCTCTTCTAATATTAAAGATTAAAACCAGATGCCAGGTGCCATATCTTCCTAGTTTACCTTAGCTCTATCACAAGGGCTTGATATTACTTGTTGACGTTTGTCAGGGCAAGGTGAGTATCATATTGCGCAGCTCCTATCTCTTGCACTCCTTTCATCCTCCTGGATGCCAGAGCCTCTCCTGGAAAGGGAGTCATTTCACTGATATTCTGAAAGTGTATTTAAGCATGTCCCTGAAATACCATTATGAAATTAGCCTCCAACTGTTTTGGATACTAATAGTAACTCTACTATGCTCATATAAATATAATGATGCTAATGGTTGACTGTATATATAAATCTAAAATCTATATGGAAGCCTAAGTTATAGTTATTAAAAACGCTTCAGTAAATGTTATTTGTTGTTTGCCGTTTTATGCCACTGTTAATTCCCATTTGAATGGGAAAAGACACAGACAAATTGGAGCTGGGAATTATGGCTGGATGCCATTCCTAATGTGATGGCTGAATGGCCATTGTATCTTAAATGTTCCAGAAATTACTTTTTAATGAAAAACTTAACAAGCTTTGTCAGTAGATATATTCGAATATGCAATATATCGAGCCAGGTGTAAATTTTAAGGATTAATTATATATCGAAGATTCAGAGAAATATATATATATATATATATATATATATATATATATATATATATATATATATATATATATATATATATAAACTTAAAGTAAAAATATGATTCGCTAGGTATATTTAGGTCTGGGAACTATCAAAAGACAATTATATATAAGCTTTTTTTTTTCTTTCAAAAGTAATCTTATTCATTACATCCACTCACTGCCTAATCCAATATTTCTAATGTTCTTTGTCTTAGAGGGATCCATAAAAAAATATGTTTCATGCAACCTCTATACAGAAATATTATATCTACCATTCATAGCACATCAGAATAATCAATTTGTATTCTGTATAGTGATATTCAAATAATATATATAGCAAAATGCACTTCGATAATTCTTTATATACAGTATACGAAGAATTTTAGAACTGCATTTTGCTATATATTTTGCGGAACCCTTAATGAGCTTTAGAAAACTATAGGGTTATGTGAATCCTCTGAGAAAATATGACCTAAGGTTGCTGCAATATGTAAATTCAAACCTCGAATTCCAAATACAAATGTTATATTATCTACAGTGCGTAACTTTGAATTTGGGCATGCACAACCTCCCAACATCCATCCTTCCAAGTTCTTCTTGACCTGTAAAGACAGAGTTCACCTGCACAAACTGCACTGTAGACACCATTCAGCCTTTCTGAGCATTAGAAGAGGCTGAAAGACTTCGTAATTGAAGTATGTAATTCATCAGGATGTAACACATCAACTCATACGGAGACGAATAGCCTTTGTTGCCCTGTCACTTGTCTTATGCCATTTTCTTTTATATCTACCTATCTGCCTACATCACCTCATACAATTAAACCCTCTATGGAAGACTCTATTACACACAGTCACTTACGCCAACAACGCAACATGCACTTCTTGAGAGCTCTGTGGGAAAGCCCAGGATCCGCAGTAGCATTCCTTAGGGATTCGGGGCTATTCGGCCAAGCAGCTTAGGGAATAGCAACAGTAAATTTTACATTCAGGGGATATAATATTACAGGGAATCTGCTCATTTATACATTTTCTTGTGTGTCTGATGTTTTTTCAGGCCATCCAGTGATGATAACGATGCCATTTTGATATCCGATATCGTTAACACTACCCCTGGAACTGTTCTCATGAAAATTAAGGCTGGCAACCAAGGCAACGTCTTTGATCGCATTCCTGGAACAGATGAAAATGATGATAGCCACATCCTGTCACCCTTCTTGAAACGTAAAGGCAATGCCACACATCCTCAGGTACAGTGTTCTGAAGTTTGTTGGACTTATGATCATCTGAGAGCGATGAGATCTGATATGACATACCACTAGTGACGATAATTTTCAAGGTGACGCTTTTTTGTTTTCCTAATTGTTCATAAGGTTATGACGAAATAAAAACAATCTTATAAGAATTACATATTACATTTATCACTCCGTCAGTAAAAGTCTATTTGATATTATGCTTCTACCAGTAACTCAATCCACAGAGGAGTACTTCATCGTAAGACTAAAGAATGTTACGTTACATAACATTAATAACTGTCTTCAGCTTTCTTTATGAATACTGACCTGTTAGGACATGCAGTTTGACTGGACGACCAACGACTTAACTTGGAACCATAAGCCCTTCATATTTCCTTATTCCACTCTCCTCTTTTGGGTAGTGCAATACAGAGGAAGCTGATTCTTAGAAGGTTTGGACGGTCAACAAACAGGTATGAAGTGTTTATCAATAATTAATGACAATAAACCTGACCTAGATCCACAGTAGTGAAGAAAATCAGTAATTTCTTGTATGGAAGTAAACTATTTGCTGTTTGTAAATGTTGCCAATTGTTGTCATGAATTCATATCTTAATTCATTTATGATTTCACTCACAAGGCTTTGAAAGCAAGAGTGTGTTCATTTCTTTTTATCATCAGCAGCTTTATTGATGCTCTTGTATTTATTAATGAAATTTCCATACAAGGGCATCATTATGTGATTCCATTGTTGTTTCTATTGCCTCTCATCTTCATTTTTTCTTAAAGTTCGTTAGCAACTTCTTTTTCCTTGGTAACTTTTTTCTTTTTTGCATTTTATATATGTTTTTCCTCACAGACTGGACACACTGTGACAAGTTCCAACCGGGGATCGAAAACCTTTATAGGCAGTCCCCCCGAGGAGGGTGCTGATGGTGCAGATGAAAATAATTGGCAACCACTTGGTCCAGAGGTGCAGGTAAGTTGAGGAAATAATTCTTGATGATAATTAAGCAAAACTTATTTGGATTCCACTTTCCAACACCTTGAGAGCCACTGTTGAGCTTAGTTCATGGTAATGCTTTTATGGCTTTATTTGTGTTATAAAGTTCGAGGGGAATGGGGATCCTTTCATCTGTATTTTCCTTCTAGAAAGAGTCAAGTTTATGTTTTGACTCAGCCACCCCCTTTAAAAGGGGGATTATTACTCTTGCATATATACAGATAATGTTCTTGATACTGATTCGTATATTATGGCTACCAACACTCAAGTTAGGATACAAATTTTGCCATCTGGAGAACCACTATGCAATTCACTACATTGTTTTGTGCCTATCGAGGCTTTATGGGGTCAGCATTTTAAAGTCTGATCCTCACATTGGTCCTTCAATGGAAAACTCTGGATTTTTATCAATATTGTTACATATTTTAGACAATGATTGTTTGACTATCTTGTTTCCTGGTTCCGATCTAGGATGAATCCTCATTTATTGTGAGAGATTGTCGTGGTGGTAATGGGGTCCTGCCTCGTGATAATGTTCCTGAAACTTTAATTTCTTCAAAGGACTATGATGCAAATGATCCCTTTAGTCTGTACTCTGATGCCATTGACAGTATCTTGAGTAACAAAGCCTCAAGACTAAATCTGTCGTTCTCTTCATTTTCCAATAATTCCAGTTCGGCTGCAGCATCTACATCACATATGTCGCAGGTGCAATACACCAGTTATTTTAGTACATATACTCATGAAGTATATAACTATTTTGCCTCATAAATAACTTTTAATTAAATAAAACTGCCATGCAACTATATAGCAAACATACTTTTCATTTGTGATTACCAACCTCTCCTCTACCACAGGATGAATTCCCAGATGTAGAAGATGTTGATGACATCGATATTTCTGCAAATGAATATTACGATCCCAAGGATCCTTTTAAGTTATACTCAGACGTCATTGAGGATATTCTCCTCAAGAAATTCATCCGACTGGAAAATCATTCTGCACCCTTAAATGATAACAAGAACAAATCATCAACGAATGATGTATTTGGTGATCCACCACTTGACTTATCTTTCTCGGGCATTCCTCCCCAGTCTTTTATTGATGTCCAGGTGCTGGTAATTCTAATTTTGATTTGAGCCCTTGCTGAAAAAAAAATTATGAAAAAATTGGATTACAGTATTTCTCATCCACAGACAAGTCTATGTAGTATCTCTTGCACATCTCATTCTTTCTCGGGGTATTCTTGTACACAGAAACTCATGCGGCATGTTATGTAGCCTGATTGCATTGGCTATTCCTCTCTCTGTCAGTTTCTGATTGCACAGTTACTTTCCGGGACCACCTACCTCAGAATATGTCTTATGAGAAATTTTTATTATTTTTTAGTTTAGATGTCTGTCTGTTTGTGAACTTCACCAAATGTTTTAATCTAGACACATTCGAGAGTAATCTTTCATCTTGTTAGTGAATATGGTGTTAGTCCTTTATAAAATCCATATATATATATATATATATATATATATATATATATATATATATATATATATATATATATATATATATATATATATATATATATATATATATATATGGTTTAGTAATACTGTTTCTTGGAAATCTATCAAGTTTTCCAGTGTTATTTTTGCCGTCTTATGTATCACTATCAATCCCCATTCTAATCGGAGTGGACACGGACAGGTTAGGTTCGAACTGTGGATTTAAAGCTGGATGTATTTCCTAACACTTCTCGGTGGGTTTGAACACGGCTTTGTCACTTCTTGAGTCGAGTGCTCTAACCACTATGCTATCGCAGAAAGTAATATGTGTCTTATAAATATTAGGTGTCAATATTTGCAGTGGTTTACCTTTTGAGCAGTGCTCTTTCATTATGTATTATGTATCAGGGCTCCAGTCAGATCATTACATTTGCCTGGGTGATCATATATAGCACTCATATTCCTTGCTTTATATATATATATATATATATATATATATATTATTATATATATATATAATATATATATATATATATATATATATATATATATATATATATATATATATATATATATTCTAACTATTTATCTACCTTGACTGTTTCCCCCTTTAATTGGGGGGTAGCCGACATCAAAAAAAGAAAACAATAAGGGGATTATTTAGCTCTATGGGCAATGATATGGGAGCTAGCGACCTTTCAGATGGCACTGCTGGAGTGCCACAGCCCATCCTCCCGGCTCTTCCACAACCTGTGTCGCTTCACAACTGCCAACTCCCCTACTGCCCCTACCACAGGGCTACCTCTGTAAGAAGCGCCCCCTGGTAACAGCAGATGCCCATCAGAGCTGCGTCACAATCGCTTGCCACTCATTTCTATTCCTAGCATGCTCACTTGCTTCCCTCACATCCATCCTCCTATCATTCAGGGCTCTCCTTACTCTATCCATCCACCCAAACCTAGGCCTCCCTCTAGAATTTCTCCCATCAACTCTCTCATTCATCACCTTTTCAGCAGTCTTTCATCATCCATCCTTTCCACATGGCCAAACCCTCTCAGAACATTCATATCTACTGTGGCTGCAATTTCTCTCCTCACACCCGTTCTTGCTCTCACCATTTCATTCCTAACCCTATCCAAGCGAGATACACCAATCATACTCCTCAGGCATTTCATCTCAAACACATTTAGTTTCCATCTATCACTTACTTTCATACCCCATAACTCTGATC
>JAXCGZ010013283.1:0-40000 GCA_037179515.1 Halocaridina rubra | reverse complement strand
GCCCGAATGAGATTGGGAATTGAATTAAATGCTAAAATGAAGCCACGAGTGAGGTTGGGGAATCTGTAATATGAACATAGTGGCATTCAGTTAGAATGCGTTCATTCCTAAGTATAGCAGATATAAGCTATAAGGTTGGGTTCCTTTTAACCTTCTGTGGTGTAGTGGTAGCGCCTTGACTTAGTAATCATAAGTCCTAGGTTCGAGTCCCGGTCGGGGTAAAAAAAAAAAAAAAAAAATGATTCATGTTTTCACATATGTAATGTGCTTATTTGATAATTTCATGGCCCGAATGAGATTGGGAATTGAATTAAATGCTAAAATGAAGCCACGAGTGAGGTTGGGGAATCTGTAATATGAACATAGTGGCATTCAGTTAGAATGCGTTCATTCCTAAGTATAGCAGATATAAGCTATAAGGTTGGGTTCCTTTTAACCTTCTGTGGTGTAGTGGTAGCGCCTTGACTTAGTAATCATAAGTCCTAGGTTCGAGTCCCGGTCGGGGTAAAAAATGATTCATGTTTTCACATATGTAATGTGCTTATTTGATAATATATATATATATATATATATATATATATATATATATATATATATATATATATATATATATATATATATTGGTCCCTTTACCAAAGACTTTTAAAGAGTCCTTGGAAAGAGATCCTTAGTCAAACTGGATTTACTAGTGCTGGTGGTATAAACACGTATACTGATTTTCATAAGTGGTACTTGTTTAGGTGTTATGTCATATTTCATTGTCTTCATGTTAGTTTTGGAACTGTTTTCAAAAGTCTAACTTTAATAATCCTTGGAAAATGAGCGTTTGTACAGAGGGATACGCTATTTGAAATTGCTATATTGCTCGGGCCTACTATAATCTGCTGGAAAATCTAGTTTAAGTGTTATACGCATTGTGTTTTAGGAAAGCACATTTCTTACTTTGGATTTTATCCTGTTGTAAAATTAATCATATAAGACTCTTTGGAAGAGTTCTTGATTAGGTTGTAATATTACTTGTAAACAACGTTATATTACTTGTAAACAAAATAAACTCCACATAACCCCTCATGGAAATCGACCCTAAGGCTTTTGAGAAAGTAAATTCTCAAAAGGATCTGTAAAATTCACACTAGTCCTTGAGTAGAGTCGTGTCTCTGTGGCCTGTTCAAAGTCAAGAATTGAATTCCTACTATATATTGTCGACCTTGCTCAATTGTAAAAGCTTTGACTTCAGAAGTTACATTCTTAGAAGCCTTAAGTTTGAATCTCGCGTGAAGTAATGTGTTCATAATAATAATTATAATAATAATAATAATAATAATAATAATGATAATATTAATAATAATAATAATAATAATAATAATAATAATAATGATATTGATTATTATTATTATTATTATTATTATTATTATTATTATTATTATTATTATTATTATTATTACTGCTGACATTTCAGGTTTGCGACCACCATTACAATTCACTCCTGAGGACTTGGCGAAGCTTCCACCTCACTTGAAAGAAACTCCTCCTTGTGCAGTTACTCAAAGCAATAGGTCATTTTGTCTTATGCCCCAGGACTATCCTAGGTAGGATGCCCTTTTGAAGCTCATTTATATACATTAAACCAATCTTATGCAATATCGTTCATTGTAACAAAGAGAGAAAAAACTTATGGCAATCATATATTCTCTATATGTGTTCGCCCTTTCGCGGACTTCATCTGGAAGTATAGTTTAAAATTGATGACATAATGGGTTAAATTATTTATTTACTGATTAAAGTTATTTTTATTATAATATGTTTATTTTATTTGTATCATATATTTAATTCCATACTACTCATTTTTGTATTTTTTATTTGCTGATCTGCCATGACAAAGGATTCGAAGCAGTAAAAGTGTACCTTAATTTAAGTCATGACTTGCAAGCATTGGGGGAATAACAGTATTGGCATCTCCTGTATCTCTTTTCTCGTAGCAACGTAACAAATGTTAGAAATGCATCAGTGGAAATGTCTGGACGTATTTAGAACCAAATTCTTAATGAGCTCAAGCATGTAGAAGGCCATAATTTGTAGTAACTCAGTTCATGATACCAATGTTATTTATTTTTACAGTATGATTTCAGATAAGATCCTTTGTAGGTTGAAAATTTAGAGCATAAATGTTTTAGTCTTTCTTTTAACTCTGAAGACTGTATATGACGGTCACTGTGTCATGACTTTTGCAGTGTAGTACGGATGATATTCAGAGCTTTTGCAATTGAACTTGGCCTATGGCACATGGGAGGGTATAAATTTGGAGGTTACAGTGTTTTATGATTTTTTTTATAGTTAATAAAATTGTATATACTTTTTTTAATGGTTTAAAGATTGCAGAGGCTAATAGAAGCAATTCCCAAAGTAATGAGATCCATTAATCTATGTGACAATATTCTGTCATGGCTAGATTAATTACTGTCTGTCTGCATAATACTTTTCATGTGGATTGGTAGAGAATTTAATGCTTATAGAGAATAGCTTTACTCTTGCTTAAAATGTAAAAAATGTTATGAATTAATTTTATACCCATATTTGTTTGCAATATTTGATAATTAGGTATGGCTTTATATATCATCAGATTTTATAAACTATGGGACACTTACGAAAATCCGTCTTTTGGACAGTGAAACTTTACACAGTAATACTAAATTCATGCCTCAAATCTCTCTTCAAGTGAACTACTATAAGCTTTGACAGAACTTGATCGAGAGTGTCATTAATAGACCGTATACATTATTTTCCTGAACTAAAACTAAAATCTCTCCCGTGGATACTGAAAATTATACATGAAATGTTAACTTGACCAACTGACTCTCTCTTTCCAGTGAACTGGGAGAATCCTTATCTGAGAATCATAAAAGTGACATTAAAGAGGTTTTGGAAATCTTAAGAACATTGCCGAGTTTGTCAGTTGATATCACACAGGCCTCTTCTCAGCTGCCATCTATTGATACAAGGTGAGATGAAAATGCAATATAGTCATTTTTTATTTAACATTTTCTACAGGATTGCATCTTGATTCAGTTAAGCTGAGAGTATAGGATGAATTCGCTTCTGATGAATGTTTGCTCTAATACGGCCATCCCCCATATTAAGGGTGTAGCGGCCATTGTATATATACATATGCATATGTCTCTTTATACACTTTTTTATGTAAAGTTGTTATTACGTCTAATAACTGTGTGTGTAAAAATAAGTATGGAAGAGATTGGATGGTTTCAGTTAAGTGAGGGTTAAGACTAGGGTTTAGTATGTCACCTTGAGTAACCTAAAAGAAGTAAGCTTAAACTGTCTGGTACTCAAGTGAGTATCAGGAGAACTGCTTTGTGGACGATTGCCCCCTACAAGTGCCTATGGCAATTGCTCTCAGACAACTGTCCCATAACACAATTGGCCCATTGATTCTCCAATAAGGAGACTTGTCCAATAATAAGATTTGGGTTAAGATAGGTTAGAATTTCCATTGTCGGTAATTTTAATTTCAGAAATATAAATTGAAATAAAAGCAAAATCCAGAGCAGTTGTCCAGAGGTATTGTCTAAAGGGTAGTTACCCTAGAAACGCGCATGGAGATGGACAATTGATGATACATTTCAGAATCTCTGGAATTACATAAATATTGATGATTACCATGGAATGAAGATAGACCATATAGAAGAAGAAGGATCGAAACTTCTAGGGGCACTGAGCAGGGTAGGGAAAGAGAGATCCAAATCAAGGCTGACGAGCAGTTGTTGTTTGTCGTTTTATGAGTCACTATTCATCCTCAATTGAATGGGGGTGGACACAGAGAGGTGGGAGACGGAAAATTAAGTTTGGATGCCCCTCAAAATGCCCTGCGGTGAGTTCAAATATGGGGTTGTCACTTCCCGAGTCGATTTCTCCAACTATTGCGCTACAGCTGTCCCCAAGCACTGGAAATTGAATACCTTAGAAACTTTATAAAGCTATATGGTTCCATAGTGTGCAGAATTGAGAACATTAAGATAATATGTTCAGTCACATAGTACTTATTGAAGAGAGTGGAATAGACACGGCATAGCTGTGTCAATTAAGTCATTGACATCGCGTAAGTGATAGGGCCTACCTACAATTAGAAGGAAGGCCACTACCCTCTCCTACATATTCCCAAACGTTCTTATCGAAATGCAGTTGAACGAACCACCTTCAGGCATTGAACTGGTAAGAGCATGATGCTCAGTCTTCATAGCTATCGAATAGAAGTAGTAATTATTCTCCAATCTGCCTGGTCGAACGGCCCAGAGTCTTTAAGGAAGACCAATGCCGATTTCGGGCTTTCCACCAGTGCTCTTAGGGAATGTATGAAGCGGTGGCGGCGTATGTCGCTGTATGCAGTGCAGTCTTCCATAATGTATATCCTGAGTTGGTCTGAATATCTCCAGCTACAAGGAATCTTCGAAAAATGTTCGCTGGAGAGTCATTTCTCAGTGTACAAAAATCGTGTTAGTGTGTGTGTGTGTGTGTTGTGGTTGAGGGATGAGGTAATTGCCCAGGTGACAAAAGCTTCTCCCAGGTTCTCGTGCCCCTTGAGGGACAGTGGTTAATTGTGGCAGTTTGTAACCCTCTCACCAGACGCCTGGTAGACCGAAATAAGACAGTTTACAATCCACGAACAATTTTCGACAGAGAGGTACGTGTAGTTTCATCATTTAGTTGTGTTTTGTGAGCAGCCATTATCCACAAGGCCTAACCTGGCTTCTTGTTTTGGTCCATGGGTCTTCCTTGGAGGAAGGACACTAGGACAGAGGAGGAGGAGATAAAACAACATTGATGTAGAAGCATAAACTAATACCTGTTCATGCATAGCCGACTGATTAATAATACAGTATTGACAGCGTATAGCATCTCCCCTTTCACTTAGAAAGGCTGGGCCCGCGGTAGTGCAGTGGTTAGTCTGCTTTACTAGGGAAGAAACAAATTGTGTTCAAGCCCACGGCGTGACGTTAGGAAGGGCATCTAGCCTTAAATTCACAGTTTCGACCTGTCTGTGTCCACCATTCTTTGAATGGGGTTTTGTGGCACAGAAAAAAATAAAAAGACAAAAGACTCTTCACTAATGCTACTTGAGATACATGAAAAAGAGGGTAGTGGAATCACCAACGTAATAGCCTCTGTCAGCTTATCAGCTTAAGTTAAATATGTAGGTAAGGACAGAAATACCCATCCTACAGCTCTCATGTAAAAATAAGCAAGCTTGACACGTTTAAAGATGTTCAAATATTGATATTAACTTCTTAAAAGATATTTCAGTCTTATTCTAATATTATCTGACTAATAGAAAAAGAGATATCATTACGAGATATGTCAAATATGTAAATGCAAACATATGTAAATTAGAGAAAATACAATAATAATACATAAATAAATATACAAATAAAAAAAATGATTAGGGGAAATATCATAAAGAATTCTCTTTTATAATAGGATACATCATTAAGTAACTTTTAGATACTATCATCAGCCATTTTTCCCGTAAGCGTGTGATATATAGTAGAGTTTCCCCGAAAGAAAAAAATTTCGGATAATCATTTTAAGAATAGGCGTGTAAACTCCGTAGGTTTTTCTCCCAGATTTGTTCTACTCTATATTCCAGGTATGGAATCCTACTGTCGTAATAGTTAATAATAATAATAATAATAAAAATAATAATAATAATAATAATAATAATAATAATAATTATTATTATTATTATTATTATTATTATTATTATTATTATTATTATTATTAGTATTAATATTATTATTATTATAATTATTATTATTATTATTATTATCATTATTATTATTTTTATTATTATTATTATTATTATTATTATTATTATTATTATTATTATTATTATTATTATTATTATCCTATATTGATGGATACATCATATTGTAATACTGAGTAACATCATAACAATAAAACAAAATAAAAATCGTTTACGAATAGAGCATAAGTGGAGATCACAAGCAAGAAAAAAAAATATTAAAGCTAAAACCATTTATAGTTTTCTAAGGAAAGATATAATGCAAGTGTTAGTTAATAGGTAAATATAGACCAGAAGATTGGGAATCACGTGTGCAACTTTTTCACTATCAGTACAAATGGCTTATTTCTATTATAATTGTTTCCAGTTATGATTGTGAGAGTGAGGAACGGACAGTGGAACTCAGCTGGTCACGTGACATCCTCGGCAGCTGGTTTGTTATACTACAGTCTGACCCTTTTAGACAGCCGGTTACAGTAACCACCTGCAGGTAAGCTTCGATGCCATGCGTGTCCACCTGGCATTGATTCCCTCGTACCGTCCTTCAGTAGTCTTATTTATATATATATATATATATATATATATATATATATATATATATATATATATATAATATATATATATATATATATATATATATATATATATATATATATATATATATTATACATAGTTTGTTATTAATTTTAATTATTTATATATTAATTTAGTTTTATTTCAGTTTATTTATTTAGTTAATTATTTATTTACTTATGAAGTAATGGGACCTGACTTTACACAAAATATTGGATCAATAAACGATTTAATAATAATAATAAAAATAATAATAACGTAGCCTAACCTAACCGAAGAATGGGCATATAAAAATTTCAGGACCCAACGCTGCATGAGCTTCCAGGTAAAGATTAAAGAGTTACTCACTAAGTCTACTGAGATGACCCGAATGGACATAGAAGGTCAATAAAGGGGAAAAGGTCATGTTTTTGTAATGGCTATAAATACACCTTCATAGCATATATTATTATTATTATTATTATTATTATTATTATTATTATTATTATTATTATTATTATTATTATTATGCAACATGAATGGGAGAGGGGAGGTTTAATAGTGGATGGGAAGGGTCGAAAAACATAACATAGTGGGGGTAGAGAGAGAGGGGGGGAACGAAGTTGGATACATCGAGTCAGGGGGAGTAGAAGGAGAAAATTATGAAACCATCTCGATTCTAAGACATAGTCTAATACCTGTCCCTGAATAGGCTACAATTAATAATGTTAACTGCATATGAACACAAGAAATCCGTCATGTAAGCTGTAGTATATATATATATATATATATATATATATATATATATATATATATATATATATATATATATATATATATATATATATATATATGAAAAATCACATAGCTAAGCTTGAAAAAATTCAAAGACATGCTAGATACTGGTGCCAGAAATACGCAATCTCAGTTATGATGAGGGGCTGAGGGAATTAGACTTACCATCACTCGAAGCTAGCAGATTGAGGGGGGATATGGTGACAGTCTTTAAATTCCTTCATAGTTATGATAGAGTGGATAGGGATCGATATTTTGATATGACAGGCTCTAGAACTAGAGGTCATAGTTTGAAGCTTCTTGAGAAACCTTCTTTGTAGGATGTAAGGAAGTGCTTTTTCAGTGTAAGAGTAGATGATAATTGGAATTGGCTAAGCGAGGAGGTAGTTAATTCTATCTCAATCCATAGTTTTAAGGACAGGTATGATAAGTATCACTAAGTGCAAAATGGAACCGATCAGGAGACGGGAAGATACGAACTTTGGGCTCTTTCCCGTAAGCACAATTAGGTAATCACAATTAGGTAATCACACATTCACGAGGCATAGGACTTCAAAAGAATTCTAGATTTGCTTATTGTCGTTCCTGAGATCATAATACAGTTGGTGTCAGAAATGGCCTGCCATTTCCACTTGTGCACTAGCTATAGCTATTAAGGTGGCAAGAAATAGGATTGTACAGACTCCACTTCTCTCTTTTCCATATCTTGGACGTGACTAAGTAATATTTTCACTTTTTCTTTAACCCACTAAGCCACAAAAGCTCCTTTCACCTAATGTGCATTTTAACGTGTCATCAAGCAATTAAGACTATGCCATATTTTACTGATTGTTAAATGCCGAGTAGTTTATTAAGAAATACAATGTCATTTCATCTTCATATCCCAAATGACGCAATATTCGGCATTATTTCTTGATATGAAGGTGGAATGATACGCGGATATTTTTGCGTATTTCATGTAATAAAATACAGAAAGCGTCAGAAATACCTCCCACATTTTAATGGTTAACAAAAGGAAAAGAAAACATTTATCAAAATTAATTTCACTATTGTTTAAACAATGGGTTACAGTTTTTATTCATTTGGTTTTAAACATTACATCCTCCGAATGGTGGCCTCTATTCACTATACATTGTTGTAGACGAGTTATGAAGTTATCCATCACTCGAAGAGTCATTCCAGGCAGTACTTCTGCAAGCTTATGACGAATACCATCCTCTAATTCTTCAATGGTACCCGGTCGATGTTTGTAGACCCCAGCTTTCAAGTAATCCCTGAAAAAATAATCACAGAGGTTGAGATCGGACGAGCGTGCAGGCCATCCAATGCCACCGCGTGAGGAAATCAAGCGTCCTGGAAACATTTCTCTCAGAGTTTCCATTGATCTTCTTGCTGTGTGTGCGTGGCTCAATCCTGCTGAAACCACACATCCTGATTGCGAAGGTCTTTTACTTTTGGTTCCATAAATGTCTGCAGCATCTCCACATACCGTTCAGATGTTACTGTAACCGAGTGGTTTCTCTCCTAAGTGCCCCTTACACCTAAATTCGAAACTGCGCACCATACAGTCACTCGTTCACTGTGTAGAGGTCTTCCATGAAGCTGTCTAGGGTTATTTTCCGCCCAATAACGAAAATTTTGCTTCTTCACTCAGCCTGAGAGATGAAAGTGAGTTTCATAACTTGTGAAAAGAACAGCATTTGCAAGACATTTGAAGGATATCGTCACACCATGACAAGCGAACTTCCCTGTCTCATTCATGTAGTTTCTGAGCAATCATTAATTTGTTTAGATGGAACTCCAGCTCAGTGTGTAGAATATTTCTGACTGTTTTATCGGACAATCCCAAGGCAGAAGAATGTTTACGAGCTGAACGTGTAGGAGGCTGAGCAACAGAAAGTCTCAAAGCTTGAACAATTTCTGGAGTTCGAGCGGCTCAAGGTCTTCCAGATGGTTTTCTTTTAAGTGCTGAACCTGTTGCTTTAAAATTTACAACCCGTAGCAGTGTTGTTTTTCTATTCGGAACAGCATCAGTCCTATCTAACATGTAATGAGTTCGAAAAGCTCCTTGTGTTGCAATTACAGATTGGTCATTCCTCAAAAACGATTCTACAACAAAGCACAATGTGCACCAGTCCAAACCATATTGCTAGATGAGGGTATCTGAAAAAAATTGGTAAGTCATTAGCTAAATGAAGACGTCATTGGCACTTGCATAAGGTCATTAGTAACATATGGGTGAAAGTTTAAAATATGGGAGGAATTTCTACCACACCCTGTATATATTTTATGTCTATGAGATCAAAAGTTCTAAGTTTATTATGTCCTATGGATAGCTTATATGCATACACGGTCTTTGATGTGGCAGTCTCTCTCTCTCTCTCTCTCTCTCTCTCTCTCTCTCTCTCTCTCTCTCTCTCTCTCTCTCTCTCTCTCTCTCTCTCTCTCTCTCTCTCTCTCTCTCTCTCTCTCTCTCTCTCTCCCTGAATTACTGTTTCACTGCAGCATAAAATTAATACTTATTTGTTCTGAATAGGAGAATATATGTACATAAACTCTACATTGTAGTTACCGCGGTAGCGCTTTTGTTAGAGTGCTTGCTTTGCAAAGTGACAAACCCGTGTTTGAACCTACTGTTGGGAGTTAGGAAGAGCATCCAACCTTAATTACCAGAGCTCCAACCTGTCTATATCCACCCCTGCTCGAATGGGAATTAATATTGACATATAAAACGACAAACAATAACTCTAATTTTAATGACATAGTGTTCATCAAATTGATGTTTGTGTTTTAAATCTTACAGTTCCCAAGCGAGAGAGAAAGGATGTCGACCGCTCCTCCAGGCTCGTCCATTATTGGCATTCCATCCTAAAGATCCCGAACCTCGTCCTCTCATATTCGAGTTCCCACTCCCCGTTGCCTGTGTCTACGCCGAAGTTCCCCTAGAGAGTGTAAGAGAACAAGATGAATGAATACTGTGTCATTTTGTGTATTTAGATTATATATAAGTTTCTTTTGCAATGAGAACCAAGGCGAATGCTTGAGTTAGATCATTGCAAAGGTAGTTAAAAGTTATTTAATATGAATGTCAAAAAAGATTATGGTGAGAGATACTTGTATTATATTTGGAGTGATGTTAGGTGATCATCAGTGGGGGTCATGTGATGTTTGCATAGAAGTTGTGTTATAAGAAAAGAACTCTTGACTGGTCTTCAGATGAGCTGTTTGAGTATGCATTTATTTATTACTATTTAGTTTTTTTGAGAGAGAGAATGTGTGCATTTTATGTATAATAAAGTTGCTTTAGTTTAAGTACCAAGTTGTAGCAATATTGTCATATAAATGCATGTTAATTAAGGTGATAGCAAGTGGTATTTGTTGGTATATGTAAAAGTACAATAATATTTCTGACTTGAGACTAAAATTCCAAATGTAAAACGTGGTATTAAGTGGCTGATAGTGCCATTATCATTCCGTAGGTAGCGAGAGACCAGCCTCTGATATCCAAATTCCTTGACTATGACCTCGCCTTCGACCTGGACGATGATTTCCTTGTGAGCAAATTAGGGGTCATCCATAACCCCGATGAGACACATCCAGACACACTGCAGCATGAGTTTACACCAAGTTCTGACCAGCATCTAACATCACATAGGGAGAGCCCAAGAACACCCTCTTTTAACGTCGTGACGTCATCTCTGGAGAATGAAACAGTCCCTCCCAGGAATGTGCTATCAGTATTAAATAAGACAACCCATGTGAATTCTGTTCCGCATTTGGTGGAATCTTCAATTCCACTTATTCCAACCACTTTACCAGCTCCACTTATTCAGCCTAATTTGCTGACATCATTATTGAATAAATCTTTGCCAATCATTCCTTTGACATCTTTGTTTGATGAATTTCCGCTCAATCCCGTGACGTCAGATGATCAGCAAACTCCCATCATTCCCGTAATATCGAAGGAGGATCAACCGATAAGATATATTCCTAAGAGTTCATCATCAATCCCAAGTTCATTATTTCCACCTTACCCAGACACTATCCCCGAAATCTTAGACTTTGAATCAATAGATAAGACAGTGAAAGAGGACATGATGCGAGTTGAGATCGACTTTGCAAGAGGGCATGCTACTCTTTGCTCTTCTCAAAAGATCCTCTTATTGCTGTCATGTTTCTTTGCAGTATTAATTCAGAGATGATTTATCCAGATAGGATAGATTTTGGTGTATGTATAATTACTCAAAGCTGTGATATTAGATACAGGACTAACATCAACCAACTTTTAGCTACTTCTGATTTCCGTCAAAAGTTGAAGTCTTACGTATGTTTTCTTCCTAATATGTAATGGCTATTATGGATGATATTATTTGGAAACAGAAATGATGTTAAGGTCAGATATTATAATGATGATTCATAGACCTTTGCCACTTTAAACTTATAAATATGTTAAAAATAATGCTAAGAAGCCCATCTTGAAAATTAGCTCAGGGCTTTGCTAGTGAGGTATATCTTGGTCTTGGTGTATTGGAGCGTCAGATGCGGTGTTTTTTCTCGGAGAGGATCTGCTATGAATGATAACTATTCCTGCACTGTATCCTGTTGTAAGCGGTTATAGTACATAAACTTGAGAGATGTATTGTATCATATTACTGTATATATGTGAGTATTTGGGTTATATTATTATTAAACCCTGCATTAGATAATATTGCATATGTGTAAAAGTGAATATTTATTTGCATATTGTAAACGACTTCATTGGAAGGATTCACTGACGTTATTTGCATTTAGATGTGGAAGGGAATGACTTCTGATATGTAGTTTAGTCATATGAGTAATATCGCAGGTATAATGATTTAAATATGTTATGAATTTAAATGTACTTAGTTTTGCGTGTAATTACAGCTTACAGAGCAATTAAATTAATCCAATAATATACCCATTAAACACTTCAGTGAAACGGTATAAAGTTAAGGCTTCTAGAACTCCAAAATCAGGTGACATGAGGTCATCGGGAGCGGCTGCCCGCAGGTGAATACGTGCCGTTTCATCCTGTCCCCTAGCTCAGTGGTTGGTCCGCCGATAAAGCTCCGCCTCTCTCTCTCTCTCTCTCTCTCTCTCTCTCTCTCATTGGCTGAAATTTTCATTTATAAACCTAACCTAACCTAACCTAACTTAACCTAAACAGACATTTGGTTATAAAGAATATATATTATATGCTTCCGAATACCAACAACACTTCTGAGTTTGAAAGTTCTGATAGAACTAGGCTTTGGCCTTTGTTTACCAACAAAGGTTCGATTAGGTTAGGTTAGGTTTAAAAATAAAAGTTCCAGCCAATGAGAGAGAGAGAGAGTACTGAGGTAGGCGGAGCTTTATCGGCGGACCAGTCACTGAGCTAGGGGACAGGACGAAACAGCACGCATTCACCTGCAGCCAGCCGCTCCCGAGGTAATCTTCATGTCAAATGATAAAATAAAATAAAAAACTCCTCCCCCTCACTAAACTCCTCCCACTCCCGCAGACCCCTTCGTTGTATGACTTAATTACTCATAATAGAATATCAGAAGCTTACGCTCGTCACTAGTGTCATGATATGGAATACATGCCCCAATATTCATTTAAGTAGTCTAGTTATTTATAAATACATATATTTTTCTTTCATCATTTAATCAGGATACAGTGAACAATGTTTCGCTAACTTTTGTGAACGATATCGATTCTGTATTAGCAAAGCATGTACTATAAATGTAGTCACTTCTGTTCACAGTATGGAGAAAGTAATTTTTATTACATTGGCTGTTTTCCTATATGAGAAGAAAACTTGTGAACATATTTTGACATTAATTGATAAATAAATGTGACTTATTCATAATACCATGTGTACGCATGAAGTAACGTTTATCTCTTTAAAAACGGCATTCAACAACCATATGTTAAATGAATAAAGCCTTGGGTTAAGGACTCAGCTGCCAGTAAAACAGACCAGAGGTTGATCCCGGGTCGTTCCGTAATGGAAAAAACAATAAAAAATAAAATGATATATATATACTTAACCACGTTGAGGACGTGAATGGGACAAGTGTGTTCCTTTATTTCTCGTAATTTAAGCAGGGATCCTGAGAACAGAAATGGGAACTGCAAGGCCCTTTCTGTAACTAAGTACACCATGGCCCATAGCATGAGAATAGGCGTGTACATGCATCTAGTCCTGAAGCTCTCCTGAAACTAAAAGCTCTCAAAATGATGCATGAGAAGTTTTGAGAGACAGATTCAGTTCTCTCTCCATGAAAATTATCATCCTTTACAAACGTAAAATACTAATAAGTGACAATACCTTACAATGACTTCACTTCTCAGATGTGCATCACTTTGACAGCTAATTAAACTCCACAGAGGACGAAATCGGAGGAACAGAAAGAAATGCAAGATATTATTAGATTCAGTTGGGAACTTGGAGGTATATAGTTTTAAAGTGTGATGGCATCTTTACGGTGTTTTGTTTCAGATAATGATATCACATTTATCTGTATTTTAAATTTATCAGAAATACTGTATGGTGTTTTGCATTTTTTCTTTTTGTCTGTATCATAAGAAGCTGCTGAAAGCGATAGGGGAGTGAAGGGTTGGTGATGAGATCGTCCCTGATTTCTTAATACAAGCCAACTGATGGGATGGGCACTTTACGATGATATTCCCTCTTAATACTTTGGTTGCTTAGAGTCAACATGATGGTTACAGCGAGACCTGGCGTTGTTTAATACAAATGTGAAAAAAAAAAATTCTATACTGTACACCCAAACAGCATGATGATATTAAGTGATCTAGTCGGATCAAAGATAAAAAATGGAATAGAAAATATTAATTGGGAAGCGAGTCTGTATACGTGTTTGCTTTGTTAAGTCTACAGCTTGCACTGCATTATTTATAGTATATATTCTCTGCAATCCGCAAGGAACGGCATCCAACCTTAATTCCCCAGCTCCCACCTGTCTGTGCCCACCCCCATTCGAAAAGGGATTAATAGCAACACAAAAACCTGAGAAACAAATATTTTTCGATATTCTTACTGAGAATCCGAAGACCTTTATTAAGTTTTTCTCTGAAATTTACTGACGGTAACTTTCTTTATACGACTTTCAGCCATATGTGGCTATCTTCAGGTGAAGCTGGAAATGCTGCGTCTCAACATACAGATATAAATGATCTTGAGAGTGTTCACTGCTACAATAGTTTTGGCTCCTTTGCTGTCTCAATCAACTCTGTCTTGTTGAGAATATACAGTATAGTATATGCAATAAAACCAAGTCTCCCGATAAAGTATAAGAATAGAGTAGCAAAAGAAAATCGGCAAAGGCTTGAACAGAGAATCAGATTCCTCTGAGTTATATCTACAAGGAAACAGGTGTCGGTTTCATTTCATTAGGGCTGTTGAAGCTGATCACAAGTGTTAGTATTACGGTTGAGCGGATCGGGTTACCATCAGCTGGTGCTACCTAATGGTATCTGCTCTTCTGCAGGTTCAAGGAGAGAGAGGGGGAGGGGATAAGCGGGATAGGTTGCATTCTGAACTATGCATACAAACAACCATCTCCTTCATTACATTCATAAATGAATTAGAAACCCACAGTGGAGTATTTTGTGTTTATTAACCATTTACATAAAATCAAGCTTTCACTTTCCACTGAATGTAATATGAAGATGTCAATGAAATTTCTTATTAGTTATATTCCTACAGTAGGAATATAACTCCTTAACTAGCAAGTTCATTGGAATCTTGATAATGCTTGCAGTATAAAGCGGAAGCTTGATTTTATGTATATAATACATCACAAAATGTGTACACCATGGCAAAGTGGTAGCGTCCTCGACTTTGAAAAGTCAGATCGAGGGTTCGCGGCCAGTCGCGGTCTGAGGTCAGCAAGGTCATGCACTTAGAGTAAAGATCACACCTGACATAACTAAAGTTCTACGCTAGAAGGCACCGTCCTAACCTTTAGTGGATATGGGAGTCCGTGACGTAAAACCTATCACAACAGTTATTAAATACACTCTTGTGTGTTTCTGTTTTTATTATTGAAGTTGTCACTGACTTCCTAACTCAAAAGTATAAATCTTATGACTACAATATTAAAATAAAATTGCATACATGCATTTACTGAACTTAGGTCAACCGCCAAGGAAGCTGAAATGACTGAATGTTGAATTTTTTTTCACTGAATTAGAATACATATCTGATTTACTGAAGATAGACCAAAATACAATTAGAAAGCTCGAGTCAGTCACAACGATGTCAGTTTGCTCTTTACCTAAACTTTCTTCATGTCCATATCAAAAAGAGTTTATTTTTGTTTTCGTGAGAGATAGGTACGTTGACCCGATTTCTTAAGCAATGTAAACCTACGATACCATATTGTTAGTTAGCTAGACACTCACAAATGGATTTCATAAACGCATCTGACGCGGTTCTGTATATGGCTAAGATCACCCATGGGGGGATCCTAGCCATACACAGAACCGCGTCGGATGCGTTTATGAAATTCATTTGTGTGTGTCTAGCTAACTAACAATATGGTATTCTAGGTTTACACTGCTTAAGAAATCGGGCCATTTATTGTGTACATAGATAACGGTAGGTGATAAATGGAATTTGATAAGCGAGGAATTTAAAATTGCCAAACGTTTGACAGGAAAAGTATGACAGGTATCAGTGAATTAAAAAAAACTAACAAGGAGACGGAGAGTCACGAATATGTGGCTCATTTAATGAATAAATAAGGAAACTATATTATGCATATTGTCAACGATCTTATCAGTTTTAAATAGCAGGTGAAAATAATATGCATGGCATATCAATGAATCTAAAATATTTACTTCATTTATTTAGGGTAAGCGCATATAATAATAATAATAATAATAATAATAATAATAATAATAATAATAATAATAATAATAATAATAATAATAATAATGTTAAATGCCTTGAAATGTCACAGAGGAGTCTTTAGGAGCGTCGTGCATGTTATGATGTCATTGAAAGCATGACGTCATCATATATAATGAAGGATCCAAATGAGTTTTAAATCCCATATTAAACATTTTCTCTACTCGTGAGATATTTTTCCTCAATCTATTGCAATTATTCTCTCTCTGTTTAATGCCAAAAATCATTAGGTTTATTACGGAACAGGCATTCATATTTCAATGTCTGTGACTAAGAGAAAAATGAAAAATGAGTCTCTTCTTGTACCTCGAGTCAAGTCTCATAGGCAAGTGACTCGGTGATTCATCACGATGACGTCACATCGTAAAGCGACGCGGCCAATCCGTTAATCTGCGAATCTTTCGTATTAAATGTTCACTATTTCATATTATATACCTTGAGATATTAAGCACTTAGCCGGTAGCTTACTTATACAGATTTTCAAGAAAAACCGTTGATCATATGGCTCGTTAATTTCAATTCCGTTATAATGATAGATATAATTATTATTTTTGAAATATTAGAGATACAATGCTATCGGGAAAAGTATAAAATCTCACACTGTTACGGAGCATTATAACGGATCTCAGCGTAAAATAAACACAACATTTATATTTATTTTTCGAGGAATATTGTAGTCAGTCATCACTGCATAACCATTTGCAAGCGAATACAGTATTGCATCATTTATAACCCATGAGTAGGCGTACCGATTACAAAGCGTTTTATTTTTAGTAGCATTTTCAAACTCCCACGGACGGCCACCGCCAGCATGAACACGAGGCGTGATACATCATGCCCTATATACTATACAGAAAATGTCAGTCAGTGCCTGCTTAGTTAGAGACGATAATACGTGTACCGTCGAATGTAACTGCGTTTTATTATACTGAAGTAATGAGCTGTAGTGCGATATGAGATTTGGGGGGGGGGGTAACTCTGTGGTCGAATGCTCGAGTCGGGAGCGACTAACGCGGTTTTGATCCCACCGCTGGGCGTTAGGGAGGATATCCAGTATTAATCCCCCAGCTCAAAAATGCATGTCCATCCGCATTCGAAGTGGGACTAATTGTGACTTAAAAAGTGCTCATTTCAGTATGAAATAAGATTCTTTAGCGAACTTCGGTGCATTACATTCTGTTAGACTATTTGTGTGTGTGTGTGTGTGTGTGTGTGTGTGTGTGTGTGTGTGTGAAAAATAAACACATTTGAAAATGACGTCAACTTACCCTGAGGCAATCGCGATGTTATGTTTATTTGCGTTATCTGAATTTTTAGTACTTGTATGAACCTGACTTCCTAAAATATTCAAACAGGAAGTAGACGAGTATACAAACTAAACAAGTACATTATAGATTCTTATCAAATCATCCATCTGTTACATATTCATACAAATAACGCTTCAAACAGATGCCTTTTGTGCAATGATGCGTCGAGACATTTCCATAAAATCTAGTGGAAAGTCTCCTGTCAATTTATAAGCATGCACAGTGAAATATAAGCATTGTCATGTTTAAGGACGAAGAATATTTTAATTTATTCATGACCAATCCGCTGCTTCATTAACTGTAATATATATATATATATATATATATATATATATATATATATATATATATATATATATATACTCACACACTCTTTTGTTTAATTTAATAATGATTACGCAATTTAGTGCATTCCTTAAAAACTTCAGGCTTGAATATTTTCATAGATCAACAAACCTGAGAAGAGAGGACTTTCCTTATCACCATGCCTTATCGTGATTAGATATCTTTTGCTGGCATAATTAGCATTCCTTTAATATATTTGTCATTGGAAAATACGTCATTCTTGTCGTTTTCTGCTGTCGATAAAATATTTTCTTCTAGCCTCTGAGTTTTTGTGTTTTGTCACAGTCGGTTTCTTGATACATTCTCCATTAGACGAAGAGTTACAAATATTTCAAAATACATCAACTTCGGCAATACACCCTAATTACTATATTCATAAATGGTGTGTGCGTCTTTTTTGTCCCATCTATTAGTAAATATCTTAGTTGATAATTTTCCTATATCATATTCATTTACCTCGTACTTTTACTTAGATGATAACGCAGTGTTTTGTCATATCCTGTTGTTTGTCAATGGCTTAGAGAGAGAGAGAGAGAGAGAGACTGGTAGCTCGTCTTTAAAATAAAATTTCTCGATCAGCAAATATCTATTGCAGCAACAATAAACGTAGACAAAATCAACCTCGTCGCATGAAAAACCTCCTTAATTAGTTGAGTGCAGACTTATATCTATTGGTAGGCTAATCGATATATCATTTTACTGAATCTCTCTCTCTCTCTCTCTCTCTCTCTCTCTCTCTCTCTCTCTCTCTCTCTCTCTCTCTCTCTCTCCAATCCATACAGCGCGTGGAGAGGAATAATTATAGTATTGAATCTTCTGTCATCATCGTATGAAATGATTGGTGTAGACTAGAGAATCGACACTCGTGTGGTCATGCTAAAACAAAATATATTAGAAAAAAGATATATATATATATATATATATATATATATATATATATATATATATATATATATATATATATATATATATATATATATATATATATATATATATATATATATATATATATATATATATATATATATATAATATTCTTACTTTATTAATCTATGATGTGTACTAGGGTTTTTTTTTATTCATTAATTATTTTCAAGCTCAAATATAAAATTCCTCTAAAAGGCTTAAAAATCTTGAAAGTAATATTTTATAGAAACTCGAAAATTAACCAGTGACAAGTTCATGTAATAACAAGCAGTACGTTTGAATTAAAGATGGACACATTTACAAAGGCTGATAAATCTAAACTCATAGAAGCAGTAAGAAGGGAATTAGAATTTGCGTCTGTGGCATTGGCTGACATCTTCATAAGCAGTTTGGAGGAGTCTGGAATGACAGCATAACTGACTGGACGTCTTCCTCGAAATGGGAATTTGAGTATCCAAATCAATATCGGATGAGAGAGAGAGAGAGAGAATTTTTTTTTTTCAGTGGCGCCTCTGCATGTTTGTTATCGCAGAACCGACATCACAGTTTTATGACAGCAGTAAATTCACTCTCTAATAAAGATGATATGGCATGATTCAAATACTGTACCTGTTTTCACCTTAATTTACTCTCTCTCTCTCTCTCTCTCTCTCTCTCTCTCTCTCTCTCTCTCTCTCTCTCTCTCTCTCTCTCTCTCTCTCTCTCTTATGGCATGAATAATCTCAAATTAAGGTTCAAAACAATTTAGACAGTCAAGAAACAGATATCTACTCATTATACAAACAATATATGTGTTCCATTGCTATGGAAATGCTGACTTTTCGAACCACTGTTAGGGAAGAGATCATATCTGTCTTTTACTCCTTGAAATAAATTCTTGATTTTCAAGAAAAGATAAAAACTTTGAATCAATTTGGGGAGAAGAGAAGTCAGTTGATGAATATACCTTGGCTAGGAAATATCTTTCCTACTAGACTTATAACTAGTTTCTTTGCAACTAACCATATAACTGAAATTTAGTATACTTGATGCTACGGCTAGTTCATATCTTATAATATTCTTTGAATTTCCAAAGACACTGCAATGCACTTATCAGGCAAATATAATGTGATCACTTTATTTGTGATGAAATGATGTAGAAGAGCCTAATTTAAACAATAAAGATGACCCCCAAAAACTTAGCTACTGTGTTTTGAAAAGATTTTCAATAAATTCTACTCGGTAGGTTCCATATATCTAATGTGTGTGAAATCGTAGTTGGGAACAGAAGATTAACTAGTCTATACTGGTATGATCAATTCTGACACTCATTAGAACACCATGTATGCAGTCTTATGGTGAAGGGATATTGAGTAAAACTGAAATGTACAATTTATCAGTGTCAGAGAGCTCGCTTGCATGCTGAAAGTTTAAGAGTAACGATGGGTGCAACACTTGCTCGCCTCTTTACATAGAGTGAAAGTTCATCTACCTTTTTGTGAATGGAGATTTGAGGCCATCCACTAGATCAGCTGGTGTATCGTCTCCTCCTCATATTAATCCCCTCCCCCTCTCCTTCCTTACTAGTTTGTAACTGTTTGAACCTTGTTCTTGAAATTCAGTGACATTCCGGTGATTTAGAAGAAGTAAGCATTTGGAAAATTTATGTGATAACAGTTTTAAGAGTGAAAATAGATTTACTGGTGTGTATCTCTCATGTTTTGAAATGTAATATGCATTGTGTGATAAATATTACTAATTTTTTATCCATTCCCGGTGCATGTCGTCTTTAAGAAAGAAAAAAATAATAACTACTAGAGGTTTGGTGCCAGAATATATTTGATGATATAGACTGTTGTTTGAAAATGATTAAGTAAATATAATAATATTATTCTATATTAATTGTGAACGTGTTCAGCATAAGAGAGGCCATGTTTAGTGGTGAAGGACAATGCTTGAGTTGATTCAATGAATTTAAATGGGAGGTAATGAAGGTAGCTGTACTGTGGAATTGTGTCATTGTAAACTAATTTAAAGTCTAGAAGACAGTAGAGCCATCCTGCTACTCGCATCATCATCAGGGCTGAATGACTGAAAACGAATTCACGAGCTTTAAAGCTTTTCCAAAGACATTCTTTCTGATTATATGTACTTATTACCCCGTTACTTTAGGAGGACCAGAGAAAACTATTGTGACTGATGCGGGAGGGAATCGAACCTCGTGTTCTTGGAAGACAAACCTATCACTTGAGCAGCCTCATCACACTACGAGAGAGAGAGAGAGAGAGAGAGAGAGAGAGAGAGAGAGAGAGAGAGAGAGAGAGAGAGAGAGAGAAGTCATTATGATGCGTGTCGCGTGCTTGCTCGGTAGAATAAGTATGTATCTGGGTAAGAGAGAGAGATTTGTCTTTATGTTGTTGTTTTTCGCGTTATGGGTCATTATTATCCCTATTATGGGGGTGGACAGAGGTTAGCGTTAGGGAATTAAGGCTAGATCCCCTTCCTAACGTCCCGCGGTGGGTTCGATCGCGGGGTTGTCACTACCTTAGTTGAGTTCTCTAACTACTGCTCTACTCCAATCCCCTGGTACGTTCATATGCAATAACTGATAAAACGAAAGATACAAGATGTTTCCATATGACCACTGCGCCCGGTGTCTTGAGGTCAAGGTAGACAGGTTATAGATCCCTTGAGAGAAATGTCTAATATAGTACTGTTCTATGATAACGCCAATCCCTCATTGTAATAATAATAATAATAATAATAATAATAATAATAATAATAATAATAATATCCCCATAAGTGTTATATCTAGTATTGTGTATTCTTGATATCGGATGAAATAGTAGACTGTAACAAAAATATAAAGAAAGCTTGTGGGATTTCGCTCCATACCCATTTCATCATAATGCTCTTCCCTATAATAATAATAATAATAATAATAATAATAATAATAATAATAATAATAATAATAATAATAAATCAATATCCAAGATTCTTCACGTTAAAAGACGAGTGACATTAATTTCTCATTTTTTTATGATTGTGACACTAAGACGGGCCAAAAAAAAAAAAAATCTACCCTAATCAAGCCTGGACACGAAGAAAACAAAAAGAGAAACAGATATGGGGAGTGTTGTGACTTGTCAGATGTGAAGCGACAATAAGACATGTGTAACGAATATCCAAGATATTCGGTGTTGATGTAGTCATAGAAAGAGAACCGTAACTGAAGGAAGACTTAACATCGAACTGTCCAGGACAGTCTTATTTAAGTCCACAAGACCCTTCAGCTGTAGTACTGCAACGGGCAATTGGTGCCATGGGCCAACCTACTCCATGGTTAACGAGATCGTACTACTAGGTCTACTTTATGTCAGTAATGAGGTCCATTATAGAGAGCAATATACCACCTGCTGATATCAAGCCCATAGCAAAATGAGGATTATTGGTGTTAGGAAGGACATCCACCAATAAATCCTGGAGTCTCAAATACCAACTATAAATAGCAGCCTAAATTAGAGTTGAGCAACTAATGAGTACGTTAAATAAATATAGAGATGGATCGATAATTCATATAAATATTAACGAGTACATTATTTGCTTCTCTTCATTCTCTGTAATCTTGTTAACATCAAAATGGTCAGTCAAGGCCGCATGTTCATTCCCTGATAATAGATTTAACTGTGGTCGTCATTATATAACATGTACAGACAATAATGTCAGATCTGGACGAGAACTAGACTATCATATGATGTAGAGGAAACAGTTTCGATTTTTGGTGCTGACATTAAATTTTCCTTCTCTTATATATTTTTTCTTTGCATACTCGAGAATGAGCGAGAAGAACATATGAGTCATAACATCCCTCACACGAAGGGGACAAGGAAAGCGTCATTCTCATTGTGGTTGTAATTTTTATTTTATTATTAGCGTTAGCGTTTTATTCTCTATTTCCTTATTGAATCTCAAATTATCTTATAGTTTCATAATTCTAGTTTATTATTATATAGTCTTGGATTTCTTGCTTTGTGCAGGTAAACTGACATTGAGAGAGAGGGAAAAAATAATGAAACCAGGCATTGACAATATATATGGTAAATACAGTATCTAAACGGGGGAAATAGACCACAGATAAGACTAAATAAAATATTTGTGAACAGAAAACGTGCATAATACGAATAAACTCGTTTTTTACAGCTGGAGAGAACGCCTGCTCACTGCACAGCTGGCATGCGAGCTTAGTTGAGGTGTGGTGGTAGACAATATGGCGTATACTGTCGAGAACTCCTAAGTGATTTATGCGAATTTGTCTTGTAAGTAAGGCGAATTGAGGAGATATACGTGTAGTGTATGAACAGTGAATGATTATAGTGTATCGTATGACCAAATTTCAAGGTAAGAAATGTGTAATAACGGAGCAATAAGCGTTGTTTACAGTCATGTCATTTGCGTTTCCCCAGGCGGACTGAGTCTAGGGGGCTTGTTTAATAAGGAAGTAGCTGTTGTTGGCTTTTGCAAAATTTGAGTTTTGTCTTTTTTTTTTCTTGCGCTAGGATTTGTATTAAATTGGTGGAATTCAGAGAGACAGCAATATGATTCTACAACATATTAATTAACAATTTTCTTTGCCGGAGATGAAGAAATTGATAGGAAAGACTTCGGGTTTTCTTGTGTTTTGAAGCGGTCACTTCAGTCATTTTTTGTTGGTCCGGTGAGGGCACCTGATCCTCTGAATTTTAAAGTTAAGACATGAGGGTATAGCATACAAACCATAAGAAAATCATTAGGGTCAGTTTACGCACTTATGGGTGAAAGTAATGAAATGGGACATATACATTTATATATGTCCTTTTCCATTAGATTAACACTTTTCAATGGGTTTTATTTGAAGACATTAAAAAGGAAAAAAATTATATTTTTATACTACAATGTCTGTGGTTTCGTTGTAATGGCATAACGAAAGCAGTTTTATTTTTTTTTTTATTTAGCAACTTGCTTTACTTTCAGTATGCATAAAAAGTACCAGTCTTAGGGAAAATGTGCATTTTGAATGTAAAGGAGTGAAGTTGAAATATTACAACGCCAATGTTTAGTTGATATACGAGGGTAAATAAAAGTTTGTGGAAAATTTCCAGAAATTGCTTATTTAACTGACTTGAGCAAACACAAAGCACTTATATTTCAACGTAGTTACCATCCTGCTCAAGGCACTTCTCAAGATGATGTTTCCACCTATTTCAGCCTTCTCTGAAGAACTCAGCAATCCTCTCTTGAAACCATGTGTTTACAGCATTGTTATCTTAATTCATGTTTTCAAAGCAGGCTCCTTTTAGTGATTCTTTGAGGTTTGGAAAGAGGAAGAAGTCTGATGGGGCGAGATGAGATAGCACTTCCCATCTGAGCTCTCGATTCACATCCTTCACAACTCTGGTAGAATGTGCTGGTGCATTTTCATGGTGCAAGAAGATTTGACCATGCAGCTTTCCTCGCTGGTTTTTGACTTATGCCGCCCTCAGTTTCTTTAAAACTCTGTCGTAAGAAAAGTTTATGAAAGAGAGTGAAACATTGTAACCGATCGTCACCATGTATTTTCTTGGCTGTAGGAAGTGTTGTGACAACTAGATATATTGTCACGCCTCAGGCCTCTCACATGTACGAGCCACTTTGACCCCTACCGGCACTGGCTCGTACATGTGAGAGGCGTGAGGCGTAACAATATATCTAGTTGTCACAACACCTAGTGTGGTAAGAAAAGTTTAAGAAATAGAGTGAAACATTGTAATTGATCTTCACCATGTATTTTCTTGGCTGTAGGAAGTGTTGTGACAACTAGATATATTGTTACGCTTCAGGTCTCTCACATGTACGAGCCAGTGCCGGTAGAGGTCAAAGTGGCTCAGCCTAAAAACCACCCACCAGGGAGGAGAGTTCACAGAGAGAGTCAGTTAGAAGGTAGACCTTGCCTTGGGTAGAACTAAGATCTATATAGAAGTGCCCCCTAAGGGGGCGGGAAACTGTGACTTGGAGTAACGGGGAGCATTGAGGTGCAAACCAAGTGTAGTATTAAATAAATACATTTAAATCAGAAGATGCATATCTGTTATCACCGACCTTGCTACCAGTAATAAATTAAGAACAATAATACAACATAATGTTATTCAGCTTTATCGAATAGAGTGAAGTACTATACGTCAACTCTTGCATAGTAAGGTCCGTTGACAGTTCTTTTTCCTTCAAGAATATCCACAAGTATCACTCCTGAATCTCAAAACATGGTGGCCATCACTTTCTGAACTGATCTTTCAGATTTGAACTTGATTTTATCCAGATGATCCACATGGAAGTCATTGTTTGGACTGCAGTTTAGTTTCAGGATCATTATGGTATATCTCGGTCTCATTGCCCGCAATAATTTGACTCATAAACAGCTCTTCATCAGCCTCAATCTTGCTTAGAATTGCCAGTGAAAGATCAGGTCAAAGAATCAGCTGGTTTGGGCGCAACGCTTTTGGGACCCATTGCGCAGAAAGCTTGCCGAGTCCCAGATCTTCATGCAAAGTGAATTTGCTGAGCCATATAAAATTTCTAGGGTAAAAGCTATTTGAGTAACTTATGCTTTCTAACAGCATGAATCCACTTGTAGAAGGCTGCTTTCTTTGAAGCATCATTGCCATAAACTCTCTGTTCTCACCTGCTTGCCTTCAAGCAATGACAGTATTCCGCGAAATTTTTGATCCTTCCTCTTACAATCGGTTATTGGTATTTTTTTTTAGTGAGGTTTGTCTTTTATTCTTCATTAAAATGGGTATCATCAACTTCGGAAACAATAATAGTGTAATTATACTTATTTTAGTATATGAATTGTAGAATTTACATTCACAGCACCAAACAAGTAAGATAAAAAAATATTGGTAATATATCTAAAGCTACTTATAAACAATTATTTCAGTTATCATCTCAATTCTTAATGCATTGAACTAACCTAATTCATGTAACCAAGCCTGCTTTTATACTTTAAAAACATTTCAGGAGTTCTCATACGGGAATATATGTGAATGTAAACCATGACCCCCTTTGAAGCTTGATCAGTTGGATAACTGTAAATCCAGTTTTTATCCTTTAAAAACTGTGACTATATATATGAAACCACAACATCCTGTTGTAATATGTATTTCATTTTATTATACACATGTATCTGCATTATTTAGGAGGATTCTAACTATTTGTTGCAACATTTACTATTTTAAGTTTCTATTGAAGTAAAGTTTTGTTACTTTTGTGTTTGTATTGGATTTGTTTGTTTCATAGTTATGAGATATTGGAGGATCTATTATTAAAATTTATGTTTCAAGACTTTATGCCCTCTCTCTTACATTTTACTACACTGAATGGTGTTCAGGAAAGTGGTGGTGTAACACCTGTAAACATCTGTCATCTATGGACCTTTAAGCAATGTTTTGCCCTTTTGATGTCCAGTATTCTAGCATTACACTTATCCTCTCAAAACCAGCATCATTACCTTACTTTCATTAAAGGTTACTTTTGTGAATAGTTCTTAAACTTTTCTCAACTTTTTTTTTAAAGTTATTTTGTTGTCCATTGATGGTCATGGATTGGTCTTCATTGGCCTGTATTTTTTTTCTTTTTTTACTGTTTAGTTAGCGCTGATCTGTTTGCTTCTTTCTTGTACAGCTCCTTGCGTATGCCTTTATATATTATCATCTCCGTTTATCATCTGCTATTGTACAAGATTAATTTTAGCTTGTTCATTGTATTCCTTTTATGTGCTTCTATATTATGAACCATTTTCAGTAAATATTACAACTCATAAAGAAATACCCTGTAATCAGATGGTATTTATATTTGAAGTTTATGCAGGTTTGGGTAATAGTGTAGTGTGTTTGTTTTCTTTAGGGGCTGTTAGCATTCAGAACTCCCTTGTGAGTTTTATAGTTGTGGGGAGTATGGAGTAGGGAATAGATAAAGAAATCAGAAATTGATTTTTAGAAATTCCGTATGAGTCATGTGTTACAGGTTAGGTTATATTTACATGCAGTATATCACTTGACTGCCATTTATTTAGTAATGTAGATGTACCTATCATAATAGATGATAGTCAGCAGTATCTTATAATTGTATAGCTACTTATAATTGGATGTCATGTTAAAGGTAACTTAATGCTTTTATAAGCTGTTATTGTGTGTTGAGATTGATAATTGGTATCAATGCTGTATTAGCCATCTATTTTGAGAGTAAAAGGACAGTTTGGGTATGCTTTAGAAACTACCTCGAATGAAAAGAAAATAGAATAATTAGTATTTTGAAGGGTGTTTCTTTCTTGATGGTGATTTGCTGTTTAAAGTGTCGCTCGTAATCCCCATTCAAGTGGAGGTGGTCACATACAGATTGAAACTGGGGATTTATGGCTAGATGCCCTTCCTTACACCCCATGGTGTGCTTGAACATGGATTTGTTGCTCCCTGAGTCGAATGTTTTAATCACTGCACTACCCCAGTCCCCTATCTCCTGAATATGATATTACTGGTATTTAAATATGATATTTAGATAGTTTTTATTGTTCTGATGTGATCAGATGTTGCTTTATTCTTTATTATTTGTACTTTTTGATTCAGCACTTACTTTTTTCCATATGGTGAACATTTCCTGAGCAAGAATAGTTTTTAAACTTATGGTTTAAGGGGCTGCAGTAGTTCAGCGTAAAGTGCGTGAGTTGGGAAGAGCCTGAATGACTTAATGGGTGGATGCCATTACAAAGGGCATCCAACCTTAATCCCCCAGCTCCAGTTTGTCTTATCCACCCCATAAAAAGGTATAAGCATTGTGTATTGTATCTCGTCTGTCAAGTGGATGTAAAGTACAGTATGTAGATATAGATATATACAGTACCTGTTCCTTACATGTCATTGCTATATTACAGACCATGCTGACTCTTATTCCCCGATTAAAGATCACTGGTTGAGGTGCATTGTCTTTGGTTATTCATTATTTTTTAATATATTTACACAGCTTTTGAGAATCCAGAGTTTTTAATGAAGTAAGTAATGCAAAAGTGCCTTACATCTCTTCAACTTTGTTTGTGTTTTATCAGTAATAAGAATGCTTAATATGCACTGTTTTATTTGTCACACTTAGTCCACATTGATTGGGGCTGGACACAGACATGTTGGAGCTGGGGGTTAAGGGTGGATGCCCCTCTGAACCCTTGTGAGTTTCTTCCTGAATTGCTCACTCTACCATTGAGTTTCCTCTGCTTATGCAATTTTAATTCTTACTTTATTATTTTCTTAATTATGATTTTTGTAATATAAATTCATTTTATGAATGGGAATACTTCACTTCAAGAAATACAAAGTATTTTCAACATCAATACCCCTATTTGAGTTAAGCATGAAAATTTATAAAAGAAGGTTATAAATAAATACAGACACACTCCAAATTAAGAACAAGTTAGGTTACATAAGTCTGTTCGTAAGTAAAATTGATTGTAAGTTGTGCTTAGGTAAAAGTACTTTGCGGTACATATATATGCAGTACTGTACAGTACTTAGGCTAAAGACATTTAACTACTACATCAGACATATTGTGTACAGTATTAATGAATTTTAATACAATAATAATAATAATAATAATTAATGATATTGATTCTCCACCCAAGGATGGGTGGAATGGGTCATGGAGGACTCGTAGGGTGGGCGTCAGCCGGCACAGGGCCCAACCCCCCACTGTGGTGCCCAGCCACAGCAGTAACCTCCCCAGTAAACATCTTAAACTCTCTTGCCTGGACGAGGCGTGATCTGTCGACCTCGCGAATGCGAGGCCAGCGCGTTACCACTGTACTAGCCAGGAGGCTAATAATGTATTAATGCAGTACAGTACAGTAATACATTGGTAGATTTATGTTTGTATCTGTGAATGTTCGTAACTCAGTTGCTTGTAAGTAGGGTGTTGATATAAGTCCTTCAAGGAAACACTCGGTTCTGGCCTTAAAGTCTGTTACGAAGAAATACATACGTATATTTACACAAGAGACTATACACCTTGGCAATCGGGAAAGGCACAAGACTTGCGTGACCGATAGTCCAAAAGGCTGGTACACGACTAACTGGGTCCGAGGCTGCTATGTGACTGACTACATTACTTATGGAAATAAGCTTGCAGTAGTAATGTCGGGTCTTGAATTCGGACATGCTGGCAAGCCCAGTCCTCGGTCTGGGCTTGCCATTCCTTGGAGAAGGACTCTGGGTGGGCCAGGACACAGGAGCAGAGGGGTGGCCATACAGCACCTGGGCGGGAGATCGACCTCCAGACGTAGGAGTGTTACGTAGCTCTATGAGACCCCTGTCGAAGTCTCACAGTTGATGTTTCCATTGGCCCCCCCCACCTTCAAAATGAGGTGCTTTACAAACTTGCCTGCCACCCAGGCATGTCCATTTGATTGGGGATAATACGGGACGACGGAGCTGTGTAGGTCAAAGCGGTTTGAAGGGAATCCGGAAGACATGCCAATGAGGAGATGTCTGTAGGTGGGGTCCACTCTTGATGCGGCTTGGAGCTCTTCAAGGGTCCTGCCAGATCCGTAGGAGGTGATGACTCATCCACTGTGGTGATGGCATTGCAGGTAATGATGTGTCGTACGTCACACTTAGAGCTGCTTCCCGGTGCTCCACACGGCCGTAAAGATGTAGGACGAGACCTTCTTCAATCTTTGGATACGAGGATTCTCAACCGTGTCCAAGGTGTAGGAACTGAGTATAGGGATCAGTGGATTGTGATCAGTCAAGAGGGCAAAGTGGGGCAGACCACACAAATGCAGTCTGCATTTGGATGTGGCCCAGGCGACGGCTAACAGTTCCAGTTCAATGGTGGCGTATCGGGTCTTGGCGTCCGTCAGGAAACAAGAGCCACACTGAACCAGATGCACTCGTCCCATAGAGATGTGAGGCATCCGTGTGAAGCACAACAGGCACTGCTGGGTCAAAGGGTGCCAGGACAGATGGTAAGAGCAGAGCTTCCTATACACGATCGAAACCTTTGTCATGGTCTGTAGTCCAGGAGAATGAATGTTTGAGACTCATGAGAGGATGTAGAGGTTGTGCTGTGGCTGCAGTGTTCGGAGTGAATTCTGCCAGTTGATTCGCCAAGCCCATGAAGGAACGCAGATCAGTCAGGTTAGCAGGCTTGGGAAAGCTGCGTATGGCGCTATCTTTATCCGTGGAGATGCTGTCTCTATTGAGAGTGTAGCCACAAAAGTCAACGCTAGAGGCAGCCACGATTAACTTGTCCTTGTTTAAGGTGATGCCATGCTTGTGGCACCTGGTCAGCATCTGGTGAATCCTTTGCAGGTGTGCAGGAAAGTCCTTATTAAAAAGGAGGATGTCATCCACGACCCTGACACAGTTTGTAATACCCTGCAGAGCAATGTCACCTCGGAGATACAAGGCGTCGCCGGTGGCTTTGAAGCCCATGGGTCTTCTGCAGTGCTTGAACCTGCCGTATGGCGTGATGAAAGTGGTGAGTTGCCAGTTGTCCTTGCTGAGTTCCCTTTACGAGTAGCCGTGTAGGGCATCCGCGGTGGTGCAAAACTTGGCAGAACGTGTGACATTGTGGATGGCGGGTGGAGAATGGCATAGGAGAGGGATATGCAGGGCGGGACACTTGACTTTTTAACTTAGTCAAGTCCACTGTGATCTAGACATCGTTAGACTTAGCCACCAGTACCCTAGGGTGGCACCATTGAGAGGGCTGATCACCTGCAGGCTCGATAATTCCTTGCTTAAGGATCGAATCAAGCTCTTTCTTCGCCTGACTTCGAAAATTATAGGGGATCAGCCGAGATGTGTGAATGGCACAGGGAACAGCATTATCTTTCAGGTGAATCTTCATGGGCCAACTGACCATCTTCTTGAGTGGAGCTGCCTTTGATACTAAGACATCTCAAACTCGTGGAGAAAGAAATCCCGTGCAGCAGAGGGTAATGTTGTAGCGGAAAGAAGCAGCTCAGTGCATCTGTTGACATGTGTAACGGCAAGGATGAGCTTGGGGGAATCAGGCGAAATAATGGCTAACTCCTGACAGTGGCTGAAGGAGAGGAGGGGTGTCTGAATACCCTCTTGTACCTGGATCATGGCAATGTAGGACTTGTTACCTGGTGCTGTGTCAGGTAACATCTGAAGTCCTGTCGTCAATGGAGGAGTTGTACATATAAGCTGGGGAGACCTGTTGGTGGAATCAGAACTCATGTGACGACATTTGACGTGTTTCTTGCTGGGAGAAGGGGAAGCTGAAGATCTGTTCTGACCTTTGTCCTTTTTCTTGCAACATCTGACAGTGGCCACTCTTGTTGGAGTTGCGACATTGCACACCCTTGGCTTGGCATCTAGGGGTCCTGGCCCAGTGACCCTTACGCCACAGTTGGTACATGTGCCGTCAGCAGCAGGGCACCTTCCCCGGGCCATGTTGGCGGTTGCAGGACCGGCATGAATAACTGGAGGGAGACTGTGACAGTGAAAAAACCATCTTCTGCCTTTGTTGTTCCCTCATGTATACAGATACGGCACGTATTTGACTTGTAGAGGCGTGTATAGCTGAAGCAGTTGTGCGAGCAGCCTCAAATGAGCTACAGCACATGACGAATGTGTTCAGGGATGTGGCTGCGTTGAGAGAGATAAGGCATACGAGGTCCATATCTCAGACTCCCATCAGGATTACCATCTACCACTGTGTCTTGGAACACCTTATGGGATCGTTGGAACACAGGCCTACCTCTTTAGCCAGGTTTTTCAGGTAAGCATAAAAGCTCCAGAAGGACTCACTGTTGGCTTGTTTACATCTAAGTAGGTTACAACGTCGAATGGCTTCGTTCCTTAGATTCTTGAAGTGATCTTGTAAACAGTTGAGTGCCTCATCATCGGTGAGAGAAGTGTCTGGAGGGATGCCAAGTGTGTTCTCTTGAACTTTTTGTAAGTTAAGGGAAAAGTACATGCAAAGCTGTATGAGCTGTTTCTCTCTTGAAATTTTCTGAAGGTCTTATCTTGACAACAAAGTTGTGCCACCTCCGACGCCACTGGCGAAAAGCTTGAAATGAGGCATCAGCTTGCAGAGTGGGTGGGATGTGTGGCACTGGTTTGCTTAGAAGCGGAGGAGCAGCTGTTGTCATAGCCGTGAAAACAGGTGTGGCAGAGGGATGAACAGGAGGGCTGTGAATCGCAGGAGGTACTGGTGTATCCTGGGAATTGACACTTAACAGATGAGTCCGTCGTGGTTGTGGGGTGGTTAGGGACAGCTTTTAAGGTTGGGGTACCTGTGGGTGGGGGAGCTGTGCCACTCCACATGTGTGACATCGTCTGTAGGAGTGCCGTAAATCTTGCATTTTCCCCCCGGCTTCGTATCTTGTCTGCTTTCCTACAAAGCTCGTCCTGGTAAAGTTGGAATTGCTCAGACTCTTGTAAGAGCTTCAGAAGTTGAAGGATATCACCGCTTTTATCCCGTGTGGCTGTAATGGGAGGGAGTATGCGGCAGCCTCTGCCTCATAATGAGTCGTGTATTCCTCATATTCCTCATGAGGAGCAGTGAGGAAGTCTTGCAGTTCGACCAGGGCATGTTGGGAGTCCCCGGAACAAGAAGGAGGAGAATCAGCCATTGTACAGTAGAAAAGGTAGGTAAGGCTCAGAGTGAGTATAATCCAGGAATGTAAAGCAGATTCCTGGGTAAAAAGTAGTGGAAATGAGTAAACAGTGTGTAAGGCACAAAACACCACTGAGGGTGGTATGCACTATACTGACTCACTATGCTCGTTGAACACTGCACCTTAATCCAAAAAAAGCTTTGCATTGGGGTTTTCAATGACCCGGAGGAGTAAGCTGATTGCACATAGTTCGTCTCTCTTATAAGGCACACGGAACCAAAAAAGATACTCATTGCACCATGTTGATAGTTTCTTTAAAGAAACTCTCGGTTCTGCCCTTAAAGTCTATTACGATGAAATACACGTAGTTATTTACACAAGCGACTTTACATATACGCCTAGTTTGCTTTTTATGCGTGTTTATAATCTGCGAAAGTGGAATAACGCCCCTAAAAAATGATAGTAAAAAAATACAAAATTCGCGAATAACGCCTACGCAAAAAAATTTGATTTTTTTTCTTTTCATTTTAGTAAATAATCGACCGTCTCGGAGGCACTTTTCCGCCATGCTCCTCCTCTTCTACTGCTTAATGCGATCAGATATTATAAAGATAATGGAAAAAACCATAAAGAACAATCAGCAAACAAACTTGTGATATAATATCGTCAGAGAAATAGCGTGCGAGGGTGCATCAGCTGATATGGAGGCGGCAAAACTTTTTCAGGTAGAGGTTCATTCTCCCGCATCCTCCTCCTCTTCTACCGCTTAATGCGATCGCATATTATGAAGAGAAGTGAAAAAAAGCATTAAGAGCAAACAAATTTGTGATATAATATCGCCTAGGGATATAGCGTGCGAGGATGCATCAGCTGATACGGAGGCTGCAGAACGCTTGCAGATAGAGGTTTGTTCTCCCGCATCCTCCTCCTCTTCTACCGCTTAATGCGATCGGATATTATGAAGAGAATTGAAAGAAAGCATTAAGAAGAAACAGCAAACAAATTTGCTATATAATATCGTCAGGGAAATAGCTTGCGAGGGTGCATCTGCTGATATGGAGGCGGCAAAACGTTTGCAGATAGAGGTTCGTTCTCCCGCATCCTCCTCCTCTTCTACCACTTAATGCGATCGGATATTATGAAGAGAATTGAAAAAAAGCATTAAGAAGAAACAGCAAACAAACTTGCGATATAATATCGTCAGGGAAATAGCGTGCGAGGGTGCATCAGCTGATACGGAGGCGGCAAAACGTTTGCAGATAGAGGTTCGTTCTCCCGCATCCTCTCCTCTTCTACCGCTTAATGCGATCGGATATAATGAAGAGAATGAAAAAAAGCATTAAGAAGAAAGAGCAAACAACCTTGTGATATAATATCGTTAGGGAAATAGCGTGTGAGGGTGCATCAGCTGATACGGAGGCGGCAAAACGTTTGCAAATAGAGGTTCGTTCTTCCGCATCCTCCTCCTCTTCTACCGCTTAGTGCGATCGGATCGTATGAGGAGAATTGAAAAAAAACAAGAACAAACAGCAAACAAACTTGTGATATAATATCGTCAGGGAAATAGCGTGTGAGGGTGCATCAGCTGATATGGAGGCGGCAAAATGTTTGCAGATAGAGGTTCGTTCTCCCGCATCCTCCTCCTCTTCTACCGCTTAATGTGATCTGATATTATGAAGAGAATAGAAAAAGAGCATTAAGAACAAACAGCAAACAAACTTACGTTATAATAGCGTCAGGGAAATAGCGTGCGAGGGTGCATCAGCTGATACGGAGGCGGCAAAACGTTTGCATCCTCGTGCTCACAGCCACCATGTACATCCCAGTGTATGCCTGTTGCCCTTCGCATAATAGAGTACATTAATTTGTTTACTGAATAGTAAATCTGTATTATATCTTTTATACTATACACTATTTGCATGGTAATATAAATAACTATAGGTCTTTTTGGTTTGTTATGTACTTATAAAATATGTTTTACTTATCTTATATTTTTGGTATAGTGTGCCTATGTACGGTTTTGAAACGTATCTATGCCCATTATCATTGTTTCTTATGGAAAATGACTCATTACATTACGCGAAAATTACAGTATGCGGCACTTCTGAGAACCTATTTTCGCGTTGTTACAAGAACTAGGTGTATACAGTATTTACAAGAGGCTGTACACCTGGACAAATAGGAGAGGCACTAGACTTGCGTGACCGATACTCCAAGAGGGTGATACATGACTAACAGGGTCCGAGGCTGATATGTGACTGTCTACATTTCTTATGGAAATTAGTTTGAAGTAATGAAACCAACAAGCTATTCTACCACAAAAAACCTCGTTCCCTGACTGTAACGATTCCGTATATCGTTCTTGGGCTGTAACAGTCGAATTGGTCGTCCGCTATTGGTAATATGTACTAGCCAAGAGCCGAGTACGTAATTGGCCAACCAGCCTGTTAAAGGACCGCTTAATGTTCATATATCCACATAGGGGAGCTTCTGTATGCATTTTTAAATACAGTTCATATATACAGTATTGAAGTTAAGGCACTATCTATTTTTAAAAAGCAATTATTGATTTTAGAATCTCTCCATATTAATATTCCATTTGAAATGAAAAAGCAGTGATGATAACGATGATATACTCTGCAGATTCTGTATGTTATGCAGTATAAATGCTATATAAATTTTGTATGCTGTGCTGTGTAGCTTCTGTCTGTATTTTTGTACGCTATGCTGTGTAGCTGCTGTATGCATTTCTGTATGCCATGCTGTGGATATGCTGTATTCATATCTTTCTTTTTTCTGCTACATGAGGGGTAACTCTCCAGCGGCATTCGTATTTGTTAGGTATGGGAGTGTATTTAAAAAAAAAACATTTCCACAGAAATCAGTGCTAAATGAAGGGTGTATATTTCAAGAACTATTCATATCCAATACTTTTTTCCATCTGCAAAGTATAGTAGCAACAGACAAACTAAGTAGTGTTTTTAGGCCTTATCCTTATTTATTATTCTATATATATTAGACTCCAGAGTTTATGAAATTTTCTCCTCCAATGAAAGGAGATAGCTGCTAGTTCTTTGGAATTGTTACGTAAACATCCTGTGATAGCGTTTTTATGTTATCAAACAGGATGTTAGCCTTGGTGATTTATCAGGTCTATAATATAATAAGAAGCCTAACATGGTTTTGGTGCCATATGAATGTGATTATCCTTGTAAATTTGCCATGTAGGTGACCTAAGCCATGTGGTGGGAGGGAATTGTGGCAGCCCTTTACCCCCAAGGAGCTAAAAGGAGTGATCGAGGTATATTAACTTCTGGAATGCGTGTATGCTTTGACTCGGCCATCCCCTTACAAGGGGGATAGCAGCCATTATATATGTATGTATTTAATGTGATATTGTCTAGTCATACTTCTTGTTATTTCATGTGTAAAGAGTGTGAAGTTTGAGTTTTTTGAAGATCAGATTATAAGTTTAAACAGTAGCTTTGCATTTTTGTGTTTGGCTATTAGTTTAGGCACTTTTTATATTTTTTTTATGCTAAAATCCTTTCAGATTTTTTTTTTTTAAATTAGGGATAGCCTAGTTGTGTATAGAAGTGAGCAGCAAGCCTGTAGAAAGAAAAAAAAAACACCGCTTTTTTTGTAAAGAGGAGTATCCTCAGGGTGCTTTAGGGTTATTCATATTTACAAGGCAGTAGGTTGCACTAGGTTAGGTGAATTTAGGCTAGGTTATTTGGTAATTTAGCTTTACATGGTATTCTGGGGGGACTACTCATTTTTACAAGATTAATAATCATTGGAGTTGTGTATGAAAAATGTCTTTTGTTAGTTTTTTTATCTTGGTACAGTAATGTTTTTGTTTTTTACGATTTTCTTTTTAAATTTTTTGTCATATTTGCTGTCAAAATAAAATGGAATGAGACAGCACATTAAACTTTCCCAACTTTTATGGCAAAGTTGTTGATTTTTCACATGAAATGTGGTCTGTAACAGAGCGTTTGAGAATAAGTGTTTTAAGGGTTGAGAATTTTATTCTTTTGAAAAGTAAGTTTTGCTTTTACTTAAGGCCTATCTGATTTAATGCCTCTCAATATGTGTGTTTGCCATTATGTGTTGCCATTAATCTCCATTCAAATTGGGGTGGACATACAGGTTGGAGCTTAGAATTTAAAGCTGGATGCCTTCTTTAAGTACAGTATATTTTTTAATTTTTTTCTCCAGACAACTCAACAACCCACAGAGCTCAGCGGGAAGAGAATTGACATGGCAGGGCATCTACATACCTTGCTCACCCTTGCTCTCCCTCTTGTTGGCTCTTACAACTCGCCATTGAAAACAGTAGTGCAATGGTTCTTTACCATTTTACTACCATAACCCTCTAGTAGTTTGTTCTTTCTACAACCAATTATTATAAAATTCCCTTCCAGATTTTGAAATAATGAAAAGGGGTTGGAAAAAGGTATTTTTAGTCTATTTATTGACCATGACTTAAAATCGCTATAGTAGAGGAAGTTTTCTTGACCACGAATTAGAAACACAATGGTGAAAGTCTTTTTGATTTTGAAATAGAACCACTACAGTACTGGAAGTCTTTCTGATAACATCGGGCTAATAAATATTGTTTTTATTTTAGTTGAATAAAATGAATTGTGCTAGTGGTGAACAATTGTTATTAAGGTCATTGTTAGATGTTCATTATTTTCTTTGGTTAAAGGTGTTGTTTTATGATCCATATCATTACCTGGATCTTGTAAAGGTGACTTATTTCCAGAACCCTCTGCCATGTTAAATTACCTTTGGTTAGATTAGGTTAGGTTAGGTGACTTGCCTTGTAAATATGAATAACCCTAGAGCACCTTTTATTTATTTATTTTTTTTTTTTAAACAAGATCCCAGTACTCTTCATCTTACAGGTGGTTGATTTGAGCATATTCCCATTAATATTACTATATCAGCTCATTGGTGATCATTATTATAATACCCTCAGTATATACTTTGGTGAAAATTTTTATTAGAAAGCAGCTGATTTTATGTACTGTAATTGCATGCTGTATATGACTCCCGAAGGATATAATGGACATAAAGAATTTGGTAAAGATCAGTATAATTAGGATTAAACGATGAATGTGTGGTGCTACTTTCATGTGTGATCTGCGTGCTGAATGCGATCTACATTAGCATGCCTCAACAGAAGTGTGTGATCCACAAGTTGTGAAAGTTATCGATGTTCATATTGGTAGAATATAGATGAACCTTACCTACAACTTCGTTGTGAAATTTTTTTGCTCATGTTGACAACTTCAAATGATATTTACAATTACATTTTAGATGAGTTGGGTTGGCTTATTTACAGAGTTTGCCAAAAAACTACCAATCAATGTGTTAAGCATTTTTAGTATGACAGGATTTATCAAATTGCTTTTCAAAAATACCTTCAAAATGCCCCAGGAAAACAAAATGCACCAGGAAAACCACCACTGAATTTTTTTCATATTAATAAGTCATAAATTATTCTCAGTCATACTTATATTAATCATAAAGACTATTAATTTTGTATTATCTGTAGTTTTAAAGTATATATCACCCTAACGTAAAATTGTGCAAGTAGATCAAATATCAAAGTAAAATCATGTTAGTAGATATAATTATTTATTATAGTTACTTGCAAAGTGTAGATCATGCTTATGTGAAATCGTGCAAGTTGGTCGCATATTAAAGAAAATCGCATTTGTCGAACACACACTAAAGTGGCACTAAATGTTTTTCGTTGGTTTTGGGTATCTGTCAACTTGTCATACTTTACGTAAATTAGTTTGTATTGAGTTATCTTATGTTTTTCCATGTATAAAGGTTAATGCTTTACAACACCCTAAATGAAATTGCTTGTATATACTGTAATGTCGAAGTCTTCAAAACTTATATTTTACATATTATGAACCGAAAAAGAAAACTTAAAATAATACTTGCTTTCTTATTGACACAAAAATAATACAGTTCAAAATGATATTTCACTTTTAAATAACAGAAAAATAATACTGCTCAAAATAGTTTCTTGTGCCTTCAAAATTATATGAAAATGAACTTTTATTAATCTCTTTGTGTGATGCAACCCAAAGGGATATCTCGCATCTGCTAGCTCAGTGAACTGTGGTGGACGGGTGTGAGGAGAGTTGCCATGTGATGAAGCGGTGGGGGTAAAACACCTAAAGCTGTCTGGCCTCATTGTAGAATATCCTTGCCCACCTTCCTTGTGGGTGACCCAAGCAGGGTGAAGGGGGGGAGACGTGGCAATCCATTATCCCCAAGGAGCTGAGAGGAGTGGTTGAGGTATGTGTGGATCATGGGGAATGCGTGTTTCTTGGCTCGGCCACCCCCTTTACAAGGGAGAATGAGGCATGTGTATATGTATATGTATGTATGAATCTCTTTAGACAGTGTTTGTTGACTTTTCCAGTGATTTAATTGTTTTGGAAACGAACCAGAAGTGATAAGTTTTTGTTTAACAGTTCAATAATAATGTAATTTCTTTCCTTTCAGAAGATTGTGAATAACTATATGATGTAATCGCCAAAGTAGGTTGGAAAAATGCCACTCATTTCGAAATTCAAGGATATATTTAAAGGTGGATCATCAACGAAAAAAAAGAAAATCTTCCACAATGTACTCCTTGACAATCCTGATGAAGTTTGGGAAATAATTGGGGAATTAGGAGATGGAGCTTATGGCAAAGTTTACAAAGTAAGTTGGTGGTGTTTACTGTTTTTCGCATCACAATTCATTCCCTTTATGGAGGTGGATGCATGAATACTTTCATAATATTCTCATACATGCATATATGCATGCATATACAGTGATTGCAATCCCCCTTGTAAGGGGATGACCGAATCAAAGCACACTCCTTTGCTAGAAGCCAAATGTGCCTTGTCACCCATCTTAGCTCCTTCGGGATAAAGAGTTTGTGAAAAGTGATTGAGGTATATTTTGCTTCTGGTAAATGTGTGTGCTTTTACTTGTATGTACATAAAAAAGGTCTTAACTTTGAGTCTTATAGGGTTGTAATTCTGATGTGAGCATAGACTGCCCTCGACTTGAAACATTTCGACTTACAACCTTTGATATATATACCAGGGTGTTTGCTTAAGTATATAAAAAAAATTTAAGTTTGTAGATAATGGAAAGAAAGAAGTCTGTAGCATACAATATTAATCACTTCATTGCATGATGTAAATTGTACAACACATTTTACTACACTACTTCAATAGACTACACTATACTATACTGTACTGCTATACTACAATATACTATATTATACTGCACTACTTCTATACTGTACAGTACTAAACTATAATCAGTTAAACTACACATTACTTTACTATATTATACTACACTACAATATGTGTTTTCATTCTGTTTATCATTATTAATCTCCATTATTTGTTGGACACAGATTGTGTGTGGCTGGATACCCTTTTTAATCATGGGTCTGTCAACTGCTGAGTCGAGTATTCAACCACCTGGCTCTCTGAGTTCCCATGCTATACTATATACTACCCTATATTAAACTCATGTATGCCTCACTGATATACATCTACTACTATCCTTGGCTACTTCCACAATACTCGCCAATCTGTCTACTTACAGCTTTTATATTGAAATATATCTTTGTTGTAAGTCAAGGACCACCTGCTTTT